>JTDE01000360.1:132537-179069 GCA_014338405.1 Paragonimus skrjabini miyazakii
ATGTCTTCTTTCTGCTCTGATGATATGCAGACGACATCGTCTTACTTAGCCCCTCTGCCGAGAAGCGCAGACCATGTTAGACAGGATGAATGACCGCACCAGTTTGTATGGAATGCGCTTCGAACTTTCAAAGTGCAAAGCGTTGCTTCAAGACTGGGGCATTTCTACTACTACCTACTTTATTGCAGGCGATTCACTTAAGAATGTAGACAATTTCACATACTCGGGTAGCACTATCCCGTCAACCCGTAATATTGTTGATGTGATATCAGCGACGATAGCAAAGGCAAGAGTTGCTTTGTCAACCTGCCTCACCTGTGGCATCTAAAAGATGTTCGATTGTCACTGACAGGATAAGTATGTGATGTTTGTGTGCGTTCTGTTTTGCTCTTTGGTTCCGAAACGTGTCCCGTTCGGGGCGAAGGAATAAGCAGACTTGGTGTGTTTGAACATCGTTGTAACTGCCACTTAGGCGATATCTAGTGGACTATCCGCATGAGTAATACGGTCGTTCGCTGGCGCGTATGCTGGTACACTCGGGATGCGCGGTCATATGTTCAACTAATCAGGTTGCACAGATTTCGATTGTTGGGCTACATATTCCGTAGGTTAGCTGTGCGTTTAGTGTACCGTGCGTTGTATACTGAGACGACTTACAGTTGGATGAAATGGCATGGTGATAATGCAACAGCCCGAACACGAAATATGCAGGCTGTGCTACTACCGAAGTGTAAAATGTTCAGGTGTTGCCCGCTGGGCTGGGACATTCGTGATCACGCAAATCACTGGCTAGAGACACTATGCGACATAGCAGTGCGCTACAGTCATTAGCGCGCTCGCACTCATGTTATTTATTGGTCTTCCGTCTATTACTCTTTTAACAACTTTTGCCTTTTTTCGGTTAACGTTAACTTTTAGGATGTTCTACTTCATTGTTGAGGTGAACGGCATCTGGAGGCACGATACCATCAGGTCATGCTCAAGCTCGGTGTGATGATGTTAATTAGTCCGACATAATGTGCAGTCCATTTTGTAGGCACAGTTGATACCCTCATGGGATTGCATTGTGTCATTCACTTTCGAAAGTTCCCAGTGGGATTTATTGGCCAGGCTGAAGAGTGAACATTATTTCTTAATTTATTTAAACTTTCCTCAGACATCGTCCCGACCAAAGCTATCCAAGCTTTCTTGTCTTAATCATTCGATTGTTAGCCTTTAATAGAACAACTAAAATGATTATTTTTTCGTCCTCAACGATCTTCATTATGTGGTGGATTGTCAGGCCGGAGGTGTGAGCGTTCCAACACTCGGTGAAATACCTCGACGCTGGGGGGAGTCACGTCCCAAAACCCACAACGAGCGGATGGCAGACGACGGGGGCAATCGGATAAGTCAGTGCTCGACCAGATCGGACCAACGGGCGAGACATGGCAGGCAAAATAGAATGGACGACGAAATCGGAGGCGCGTTTATTCCAACACTCGCAGGAATATCTCGACACTCCCGTGGAATACGATCAAAGCCCACTGTGGATAGATGGAGGACAACACGAGCGACCGGACGTGCCATCGCTCAACGAAACGGGATCAACGGACGAAGAATGACAGGCGGAAACCCCCCAGCCATAGATGGCACCGATCATACACATAAAGCGGGCAAAAGTGTACACGACTTGTGGGTGGAAACCTGGTGTGTGTTGTGGACTGGAATGCTGACTCATAACCGCGAGAGCGCGCGTAGTATGTTAACTAGCGTGGTGGACAATAAAGATTGCGCTTTATTGGACGCCTTTTCGCTACAATTATTAGTCTTTGTTTACCGTGTTGGTCACTAATGAGACCACAGTACGTTTACAAACCCTGGTCGTGCTCTATGGATGGTGCCATCTAATAGTGTGTACTCGGCTAGTGTCAGATTTACTCCGATGCCATTATGGACATAGCACGACTTACTGAACGTTGGAAAACGTCGTAGCAACTAGCCGTGTTAACTTGTATTACTGTCAGACAAAACTCTCGTCTGACGTTGCAGCGGAGTAGTTGAGAATAATCCTTTTAAAGTGTATAAGTAAAAGCAGATGCTGGCACACGGTCAACAAAATGTCTTCAGCAAGGGGAAAATAATGAAGATTGCTTATTGATTTCTCCATAACATCTCTCAGGTAAGACAGGTATTCTGATCGGTTAGAAAATGTAAAAAAAAAGATTGTCCCAACACTACAGCTAGAATTTGTTTGAACTGGCCTCGAAGCAAGTAAGGAAAAGGTATAAATTCAACATGGACTCACATAACACATTATCACACTTAGTTGGCTAGTTGAGTGGTAACAGCTGTCAACGCATTCTTGAGTGAAAAACCCTATAGCCAATTGATGATTGAACTGGAGAAGAAGTGTTAACTGATGTCAGCTTTTAGGAATGTGTCTGCTGCACTACTACGGTATTACTCAGGTCTGATGGTGATCGTGTCCACTGATTTTAGACACTTCATTTACTTAAAGGATATCAAGAAGAATTCAAGCTTAACAGCATAAAGATGTTAACCTCAGTTCTGGGTGTGCTGCGAGATTTTAATGAACGATTTCCTTAGTTCGTTTGTTGTAAATCTTAGATGGGCGATCGTTTTCGACATATTAGCAGACATTATGCTCACATATCTATTTGTTAATTACGACAGGGACTATTTTAATAACGTACGGAGTACGTACATATTAATGCAACTTACGACGTCCGGTGTCTGTCAGTAGTTCAATGCACATTGATACAACATCCAGTAGAAGGTTAGCATCTAAAAATTCACCCATCACGTGTAATGGGTCTAGTCAATTTTATGGCGAACAGGCTCTTAAAATTTTTATACATGGCACACGCTGGTCTTCAGAGCACCGGGAAAACTCGTAAAGTTATTAGCACATAATTAAATCAAGTAGTTGTCGTTCTCAATCAAGACTATGGGTATGGATCCAGTACAGTGTGCGGCAGGCGTTAGCAATTCGCCACTTTCCAGACGTTTCTGTCACCAGCACGCACTCTGTTGAGTTACCTAAAGCAGCGGTCGTTTCGACCTAAAAACAGACCAGCCGTTAGTTCTGACCTGAACGAGTACCTGGATATCTGTATAATGATTAAAGCTTTTTGAGGAGACTAGGAGTTAACCAGGTTTTTGTGATTTGCTAAATTTTGTGGAGGGTTCTCGATGAAACGTATACAGGAGACCGCACTTAATTGTAGATGTCTTCAAACAGATGAACCGACCTGACGATAGCGTCCGAACTCAACTACATTCAGTATAATGAATTTAGTATAAAAAAACCACTTATATTGAACAGCGGTACAGCTGAAAATACAAACATTATAGTCTGCCTTTTAACTGTATCGCGTTAGCATAAACGTTGCTCGAATTTGCCAAGGTACTCAGTGCCGGAATCGTATCCTGTGAAGACAGGTGTGCAGAAGATTAAGGCTAAGCAGATGAAATGGTCCACGCTTACTAAGCGCTTTCACAGCCCAGCATACCGCCTCAGGTGTCGAACCCGTGGACAACTAACTGGACAGACATGTAGCACTTCTATTGCGTTGCAGATAAAAGGAACGATTCTTCAAATATTTTTGCTAACTGCTAGGTCGTCACGTCAAGGACAAAAGTGTGTGGGACCTTTGTTAAACTGATGTTAACATAGTTACTTGGCTACGCGAAGAAGTTATCGAATCTTTCAAGCAATCTCTTGGCCGAAAAAGCTGACGTAAAACAAACAGCATTTTTGAGTGTGCTATGGTCGGCGGATTACGTTTGCTAGAATGTCGATTAATAGCTGACATGCTATTTAAACTGCTCTTGGACGAATTCGGAACCTCTAGCACTTGGTAAATAGGAGACATTTTAGTGGAAATTTCGTAACATCACGAATCGCTACTAATGAGTCAGCACAAGACTTTTGCAATCGGTGGTTAGAATGAGCATTCAGTTTGATGAATCAGATCTAACTTAATTGACTGACAAAAATGGAGGCGCTGTTGAACTACAGCGGAAAAGAAAACAAGGTTGAGGAACAGCCTACGATGCAGCCAAACGGAGGCTTTTATGTGTAGGGTGGCCAAGGTCTAACATATTTAAAGCGTGTGCCATTAGTCCTACTTGACTTTTGATTGATAAGTCCAACTTTAACTGTTCTACATCATTTAATTTCGTTACGTCCACACAGTCATTGATTGAACGAGTGATACTGATCATTGTTCAAGAAGACTCTCATCGGGTCTAGTTATGGTAGGGTTATGCTTAGTATACTTGTCATGTTCAGTCATTCGAGTGCTATGTTCCATTCCAAACATTCCGCAGCCACCTCGTAGGTATTAGCCGTTTTTGTACCCCCTATATATTTAAGTCGTTTGAGTCATTTAAGCTGGTTAACTTGGCATTATGGATACCTCTTACGTTTATATGAACTCAACCTTTGGTTGTGGATGAGCGATCGGAAGTTGGTCCAATCAATCATTGCACTCTCGAACTAGGTGGAATGGTACTATGGAACTAAACTCGAACTGTCTTAATCCTTCCCATAATATTGGAAATAAACTTCACCATTTATTTGTGTAAATGCAAACCCAAATTCTTTTACATTTCGCTATAAATCCTCCAGAACTGCCACGTGATGCACAATTTCTGACCACAACTTACAAGTAAAATGCATGTTGTGAATTTCAGTCCACAATCGTAAAAATTGACGATCGTACCATGCCTGAATTAGAGAAATACATAAAAGGTTCAATATCAATCGGAATAGAATCAACAATCGGTTACATTTGGGACGGTTTTTGGCCAAAACGTACCAAGTGTATCTGTTACTTCTATGCTTTAATCAACGCTTACTGATGTATTCCAGGTATTTTCCACTTTCGTTGTAATACACATCACCAGTAGAACTGACCACCGGATCTAAAGGTGTTGTAAGTGGCGCCACGGGTGCTACATCCTGAATTACTCCGACCATGTCAGGCTTCTTCGGTACGCCCTCATGACGGATGATGACGTAATCGCCATCCTGCAAATAGTAAACAGAATTAAAGCATTTTAGATATTTAATTGCGGAGTTAAAGACACTTATCTACTGGTTATAGGAGTGTATATTTCTCTATCATACAGACAGCGTCCGTCAATTGAAGTAACAACGTAATAAAGTAATCAGACACATGAGTACAGTTAGAATACAGTGTTATAGGCCAACCACTGCATGCAAAATAGTTGATCGTTGAATCGTGTCGATCCGTTCCTTCTAATTCCCGATTAATCAACTGTTAGACGGGTAGCCAGTGTTCACCTGACACACCCAAGTGACGGTTCACCTTTAAGCTTGCCGGCTATGTTGGGAATCCATCGATTTTCTTGAACGAGACCATAGATGCGAACAGTTACAATTGTCTACGCATTTGTTTAGTAAATCCGTAGGTCTATTTGAGTTTAACCTTAATTTAAATCTAAGAGTTCGTTTTCGCCCAGACGTAACTCAGCGAGCAGGTTTCGATCGTTAAATTGCATCAGCTGGAATAATCAACCGCCAGTTGGTATACTCATTTTAACGGATGCTTCCCAGATCAATGGTCACTTCCGATTTCAGCACAGTGGTTGTGAGGTCTGTTCATCAATGAGGTACTGTCATCTGCGATTTGGATAAGAGCAAAAGTTTCATTCTCAACGGAATCGAGGCAATGAATTAGTGTCCACTTTACACAAAGGGACATTTTTCAACTCAGATAGCAATGACGTGCCTATGTGGCATCGCAATGAGTGTGCTCGGTAGTTCATTGATCGTCTTCGTTTAATCAACTTTTAACATTTCCACAGCAAATGGTCAACAGGACTGTTGCGAGCACCTTGAACTCGGATAATTCAACCGCATTATATCCTTCTCTTTACCATAATTTAAAGACTCCGGAATGTTTGTTTGCACACTTGTTTCCTTCACAGTTTGGGGCCAAAGCGACTCTGCTACCTTTCCAGTCCTCCAGCCTTCTTTGGATAATATTTTCTGAATATATTGTTTGGCTCCTTAATCAAAAAGAAAATCCGTCCATTTTTCCCCGTTTTCAGTGTACTGGGCCTCTCTAGCAACTAACACCCAACCTTCTGCTTCGTTTAGTCACATGTTCTGTGCCTCCGTCAGTTGACTTCCGTTTCTGAGTCAATTAGAAACGTCGCCAACCACACACTTTAGCTGTATACTGAACGAATTGCAAAAGAGTGGTTGCAAAACGCATAACTTCGCTAGTGAGTAGTATGGAGCGAGCCTAAAAAGACTCGCTCGCTGAAAATAGCCCAGTTCTCAACATCGTGAAAATCAGAAAATGGTAGCAACGATGAAAAACATGCATATTTACTGTCGGGAACGTAGTAGCTCTACTGATAACAAATGCAGAGGTAAATCAATCATGTAAACTAGTGGTTAGTCGAATTTTCAAGCATTTTTAATTAACTTGTAATCGGTGTCTGGTAATAAATAATAGTCGCGCAGTTTAAGAGTCTTCTGTGGTCATAATGGCTTGCATAACACGTCCTCTGTACATACATTTGTACCACGTATACAACCTGTAGGCCATCGCTGTCGTCGAGTCAAAATGTGCTTCTTAACTCAGGTTATAAAGAATGAATCTATCCGAATCCCTTCTGAGTTAGTTGAACCCAAGTAAACTATGATAGCATCCTATAAGTTGAGTGAATTAGCCGAGTTAACGAAAAGTTTCCAGTTTATAAACTGTTAAGCAAAACCTTAAAATCAATCATAAAAGGTCAAATTACAATGAAAAGTCAACAATTGTATTGCACCGGTAATGGTCTTATCATTCAATCATAATTGTGCATTATAATTAACAGTTTTAACGCTTCCAGTGGTCCAACGCAAGTCCACAGTTCGATCTTGAGCTTTTTCGTGTTCTGATACGATTTACGTTAGTCCTTGTTATAGGCTGTGGACAACCCAATTTTACTGGTGAACATAGTTTAAATCCGGTTGCCAGCTGAAAATGGCTATAATTAACTAATGTTAAGTGGGTTATTTTGAAGAGCCGAAACGTGAGTGTAGCCTCTGTTTGGTTTCTGGTTGGCAGATATCAACTCGGTTGTCAGATTATCAACTTCTGAATTATAATACTGAGCATAGTTGTTTACTTTCTGAAAATCATAGAACATTATAAATACATTTGTGAACGATCTTCAACTCACACGGAAGTTATCCATGTGTCCGGTATAGCTGAAGTTGCTAAACGCTGGTGCTCCTTCAAAGTTGACCACGTATGTGTGATTGTTCACCAATGTGGTCATCCAACCAGCTCCGTCAGTCAGTCCTCGAGTTTTGTAAGGCACATCCTCGGTTCCGCCACCTAGTAGTGTCACGTGAAGTTTCCCACCTGCAAGCAACTTTGGTACGATATCAGCGATTGTATACCGTAATGCGGTGACTTCCGGTAAACACAGAACACCTGCCACATCACCTTGTGAATAGGCCGTTCCCAAGTTACCAATCGCCGCTCCACATTTGTCCGCGGGTAGATGGTTCGCCCAACCCACAATCAACGCTCCAGGTCTGGGAGTTACACCTGCAATTCCGCTCACCAATGAACCGTCCTCATCACGCAGACTGTAATCTCCGTGCCACCGAAACTCTGCCCGATTGTCAGTATTCACCCATGTGATATTGCTAAAAATAGTAGAGTTAGATAGTATCTAGTATTGTTCAGGAAGTTTGCTTCAAAACAAAAAACGGCATTTTAAATACATAATTCAGTGGTGCACGCATGGATATGTTACGACCACTTCTGCTGATCAAAACATCGAAGCATCAGTGGACTATATAAATACAGTCCAAAAATTTGCCAGTGAAATATTCACTTCTACTATGTGTAGGCTTATGATAGCCTTTCATCAGGTTACTAGAATACACAACCATTGTTAATGACAAATAAAATTGAGTAAACTGGGCCGTCGGACAAGTGTTATAGTTTATAAAGAATATGTTGTAGTCGGTGACAGCAGAAAGGAAATATTTCCTCTGGCTACCACAGGCTGTTCCATGTTGGATAGAACGCAACGGAATACGACTACCACTATAGTTTACCTCATTCTTTGTAGGCGACTACTTTCACAGCAGTGTTTCTTAAAAATTCCATTTCTCTGTTACATTCATACGTTACTGGATTATGCTTGTTTGAGACAATATTTGCAGAAGAACACCGCTTCATACATATAGTGCCCTCAAATCAGTCAAGCGCATACTTTAGTTTCGTTAAGTTGAATAAGCTATCATTTTACTAGGTGACTACTTGTGTGTAATATGATAAGCGATAAACTGACTTTGCGAGACATCTGTAACTTTCGAGCGTGATAGTTCAGGCCTTGGGTAGACAACATTTTGAAACGCTGACTGACTGTAGTAAGAGGGTAGGTGTCACTCAGTAATGATATTGATGATGACGAGTTAGAAGAAAGGGCGGTTCTCTCATCTGTGACTAATCAGTTAACAAATTAGTGGAATAAAATAATTTTGCTTACCTCCACTCATGAAAGTAAAGTGCAATATTTAGTGTCATATTGTTGTTACACACCTTATGGTGTTCATGTATGATGAAACAATAATGACAGCTTGAAAGTGTTTTATTCATTATTCATTCATTCATTCATTCATTATTCATTATTCTAAATAACAAACAAGCAGGTTAAATGAATATAAGTTGGGTACCTTACCCAAATTACTACATTCTACTGATCAGTATAAACGTTGGTGGACTAATATCCCGCAGTCAAAACTATGATGGGCTATGTAGAAGGTGCTCATTATGTTTATGCCTGATGTGCTAGATCAGTGTAATCAAAATAGTTTCCAACTCACTGGTAATGGACTTTGGACTAATCTGTCGGTAAGTAAGGCATTATGCGGTTAACACTAAGATTGGGGAACTATTTTGTTTAAAGAAGGACTTGGAATGATGGTTTGGCTGTAAGCATAGTAACGCAATGTGAATCCCCTAATATGAAATCGTGGAAGTGGGGTTGACGTCAAAACATTATAGTTTCTACACTCATTTATCGGGGCCTACCTTTCAACTGTTATTGTGTTTCCTATCGATAACCATTATTTTTTCCTGTGGTAACTTGAAAAGTGCACTCTTGAAGTTTTGCAATTTAGCTTTTACCCCTGTCTGAAGTGATACCTATTCCATGGGCTGTTAAGCTCTAGCATCTTGATTCTGTCCCAATATGCCTACTTATTGACAATACATTGTTATAGGAATGCATTAGGTTAGCAACAATTTGGTGGACTGTCATGTTTTTGAGAAATATTTCACTCATACCTTATTTCCATATGCACCGTCCAACCTAGCGCTATCACAGCTGCTTTTTTGTGATGATCTATAGTTGTTTCCATTAATGAAAGTTATTTATCTATGACTTGCTCAATTTCCGTATGCATTCGATCTCAGCTGCTCACAAATCAAAAGTAACTTGTAACTTACTGTACTGGTTTTGCAACGAATGTATTTTTTCCCTTAAGTCGTCGGTTTGAAGAAGATAAAGAGCAACTCGGCTCGTCACAGTTGAATTCCATCATTAATTATGCTCTTGGCTTTAAGTGTTCCTGACCACAGTTCAAGATGATGACATTGTGAATGCCCAAAGTGTATCATGTCAACTATTGGATCGTCCCTTAATACGAGCTCAATCGTTTGCCACCAGAACCAAGAAGGAGAATAGGTGCGGCAACAGCGTTTATTTGAAAATTACGAGGCGAGTCCATTAGGCCACAGAGGCTCTACATTTATAGGTTTAACAGAGGGGGGGGCATGTGGAAATGCACTCGTGAGAACAGTTCACATGATGTACAGGCGTTCGATCGCGTAGCTGCAATCTAATTGAGCTTAATGGACTGAGTGAGCTAAAATCACATATCAATTAACTCGAAGCCGGATCGAACACCTTTGCTGCTTCGTTAGGAGATGCGTCTCCTAACATCAACCTTTAACCAGATGTTGATTTTATTTACATTACACATTAATAAGTTCAGTAGTTTAATATCTAGTACCCCGCACTCCAAGAGAGCCAGGTAACTTAAGTGAATTAGCACTCGATTGTTACAACTCACTTGAATCGATATTCGAATCCGCCACACAACAAGGTACATTGACATGTGACCACGGTTCCAAAAATTGCGGTACAGTTTGGACCGTTGAAATTGCGCATTGTCAGACCGGAGACTGTCAACCCAGGTGACCATGGAAGTACAACCGCCCGTGTATGACATGTCTGGGCAACAGTGTTCAAACTTTCTTCGTAACCAACGACATGGACGTTCTGTTGTGTTCGTGGAGTATCATGGTGTCACAGATGAGCATTGAACAAGTAGGTTCAGTTGTAACCAAAGACGTAAAGTTCAATTAAAACAGAAGGTTTGTTAAATAGATCGCTTGACATAAATTGTTACGGTGACTGTACCTGTTCCAGGCAGATTGATATCTGTTTGGAGACTAAGCCTAACTTATGCTATCTCACGCAATGGCATACTTGTCAAATAGTTTCAGACAGGTGTAACGACTTCTCATAAGTATATTTCCTGGAGGTTATTGGCAACAAATCTTGAACCTTTTTTGTGTTAAGCGGTGATTAACCAACAAATAAACGAGTAAAAAGTTGAACAGATATTCCGTTTTCTTTTATCTGACCGACAATAAACTAACTGAATGTTTATAGAGGGCCAGTTTAAGAGAAACACGGAAAACACTCATTGATCTGAGTTTGGTGGAAAGGATATTTGAATAGTAACACATTGGTCTCAACTTGAAATCTCAGGCATGACACGTTCGAGTAAAGAACAGATTGTTTGCAAAGTCTGGGTTAGTGAGCAAGTATTCAGGCTCGTCTGCAGTTTTTCAGTTGTCGGAATTCGTGATTAAAGTAGTTGAACGAACACTGGGGTATCAAGTCCATTGGGGAACTGGAGATTGCAGCATTTTCTATATAAACATGACTCAGCAATTCGTTAAACATTAGACTGCTCCAAATTTACTGTCCACGTGACCCACGTCGACGAAGTGCGTATCGGCTAACGTGGTTAATGTGCGTATAGCAGTGTGAAGCTACTTCAAAGTCGTTTGTGATTGCCCCTAATGCTGCAATTACTGCGCGCATACTTCACAAGTTTTTGTATTTGCCAAAATTTTTCACAATGGGCACAACAAGGGCTGTCTTAAAAATGTGTTGGCAATGTGTTACCAGATAATCTTTCAGGTTAAATTGGACCAACTTCATTCGAGTGACTAAAAATGACAGTTTTTTTGTCCCAAGGGGTTTAGCTGATTTCTGCGTAGTGGTCAATGGCGAACGAGCTTGATTTGACTATACTACGTTTGCGGAAGTGTGTAACAAACGCACGGAGTAAACGAAGTTAACTCGTCTGCATTCAGAATCTGGTCTGGCCGAGCCAAATTCCAACATACCCTGTTCGGTATATCCATGACAAGAGCAATACACGAGCAGTGCTGTTCGTGCGGATGTGTCCGCGTGCCGTACATGCAATCCGAATGTTTGGGCACATTTGCGTGCGTTCTGATAAACACTAGGATTAGAACGGTAATTTTGATGCACCTTTTCTACACATATGGCCGGTCCGGAACCTAGAATAGAAACTTTAATTTCCGTCTACACTCATTTACAATGCGAGCATTTTGTAATATAACCAAGGGAAAACGCAGATAAATAAAGTTCGGGTAGTTATTCACAACGATTTTTTAAACAGGCGTTTTACTAGGATGTAAGATAACCAGACATATTACCTCACTTGGGTTTCTTTGATTATTTTTGAGAATTGGCTAATGCCGTTTGGAAGCTAACACTGGTATTGAATTCTCTGGAATATGTTTGTTTTTGATAGTTATTTTTCCGGAACAATGACAGCTTATCCAAGTGTAATTGACTATATTCAGAAAGTAAACTTTATGACTGTAGTCAACATCTTTTGTTCATCCACTAAACAGAGAAGTATAACAAACTTGTCTTTCTTCTTTTCGCCTTCAAAGAATTAGCCATAAAATTAACTTTTACTCTCGCGTTCAGTTGGATGACATTTGTTTTAGATTAATATGAAAATAACTTTGAATAGTGGCGACTTTACAATGTGATCACACACCAGGTAAATATTTAGACGTTCAAAGAACGAGATTTAAGTATAAAATGTTTGAATATATGCCGTACGAGAGCTTATGAGACACTTTAGGGTTGACTCTCCAACTTCATACTGCGATAATTTACACAAAATGTGAATGCGGAGCACTTTCGTATGACAAGCTGAAGTCGTTGCAATAACTTCATAAACAAACCTCTAAAAACTAAGCCCAGTTGTCAAATAATCGCATTCCTGAAATAGGTACATCGGAAAAGTTCGCTTGATTGGTACAACTGTGGATAGCAAATTTAGGTTTGCAACATGCACTCATCATAACAGAACGTAATGATAAAAGATTTACTACTAGTGGATATAAAGCAATAAGTGAACTGTATACAGATACAACTGTTTCTTCGGGACTTAACGTCAGTAGTCAAGCCATAAATGTGTCTTCTGATTGAAGCCGTCTGAAATGTCTACAATGAACATTTCTGCTAGTAAATAGAAAGAGCTATGCAGAACATAACATACAAACGCATAGAGGCACATTTTCGCACAGATTTCGACACCCGCCATCTAATCATAATCTCGAGCTTGTTTGATCAAGGCGTTGGTGTTTAGATGTTATTCATTTCCAGCTTGAATACTGATTACTATAGTCGGTTTTGGATTTCGGATGGATTGAAGCAAAACCCAATTTAATTATTCAAGGCCATCAAAAAGGTAGACAATGATAATAATCTGTAATTCAACCGGTCCCCATTGAGATGTGGTAAAGTGAAATTTGCACAATGTCATGGTTAGATAGATTTTAAATGTCAGCAAACGTACCACCAGGTTTCGTGTTGCCTAAGAGCTCGGAAGTACATATCAGCCTAAACAAGAACCAAATCGGATTTAGTAGAATGTTAGTACGTTAGAGAGTATATGACAGCGGTTATCATGAGTATTTTAGGGTCATGCAAACTCACTGAAATCATTCCAACTGTGTCAGATTTGCGATTTTATGTGGGAATTAGTTTCTGCCTCAACTTCCAGTGTATGAATCTGGATAGGTACTCAGAGTTCGGCTGTGGCCATTATTAACAGTGACATGAGTTCAACTCCTAGTAGCGATCGTCGCATCTCACGCTAAAACCGTCGCGTATCATGTAGCTTGCTTATTTTCCAGGCTGACACTGTGCATCCGACATATTCTTCTGTACAGCAGTACACATCATCATTTTTGCAGCGTGATCAATTCTTTCAGGAAATATTAGGGCGACGGGGATTGCCGGTGCATAGCTTTGACTTTGCCAAGGCTGATGCGGTCGCGATTAGATCGCACAATTCCGTACTAAATAGCATAGTAGAGTAAAGTATAGCGTAGCGGGTTGTCATTAGAATTATACTCAATCTTCTAATATTCGATCTGCCTCCCATCTTCCAGTGAATGAACATTCACAACGGTCGCAATAAACTGACGCTGACAACCTGCCAACTCCACTTTATTTTCAATAGTTTTTCCTAAACAGTGATTACATGTTCTCTATCCCTAGACAACAAGTTGGTGTACTGATCGAATGACGCACTCGAATGAGCAATTTTGTCATTTTGTATTGCTAAATGACTACATGAGATTTTTAAGTCTGTTGATGACAGACCATGAGCTAGGGTACAATAAATTTCAGACCTCGAAATTACGGTCGAATCATCTCGGTGTTTGTATCCTGAACGACCCGGTCTTAGTGGAATGTAGTTCTGTGTCCACTTCACGTTTTGTGAGTCTGAGTTTAAAAATCTAACGTGCTTGCAGGCGTCAGGAGGGTGACGACAGTTACAACCGTTTATCGTTTGGATTAGCTGTTGACTGCTCATCACATTGATTTGCGGAAACGTGGTTACAAACTTAGTCCGTTAGAATACCAAAGACTTGCCTGAAACTCTCCACATTTCTAACTAACCTTATACAGTGGACCTTTCAGAGGATCGTAGAGTTTCCCATTTCGAAGCAGTTTGCCCTCAATGCCTGCCTCATCGTTATTTACCAGAAGCATATCCTGGAATTGTACGCCACCACAGTTAACGCATTCGGGACCTTTGTCATTATTCCACGCGAAAAGTCCTCGGAACACTGCATTGTTCCACGTAGTTGATCCACAGCTGCAAGTGTCGAAACAAAATAACGAAAAACAGCTCTTTTATTTGCATTCTGAGCTATGAAGCAATCTTGAGCTACCATATCTTATAAATAGAATTTCAGTTACTTGCAGTGATATAGGGATATTTGAGGATTTTAATACTCTCAGATCGGACATCTCACATAGTTGATCGCAGCTTACGCATCCAGCCCATTTCAAAACGAAGTGATAGACTTAAGTTTCGCTTTTATTACAGTTAATCATAAGCACATATCTTCGTGCTTACTAGAATTTACACTAAGGTTTGCGTGCTTCTGAGATTGGCGTGTTAACCGTAACGCCATCAACCTCACGATAAGCGTAGTCAAGTAATAGTATTCAACCACCCGACTACAACAATATGTGAACAGTATTCGGCTTGCCTGATCGTCACAAGGATGGAATAAACAGAATCGCTGTGTTCAGTCTAGCTGATTACCTCGTAATCAGGAGTCCTGAAGTAGGTTGAAGTCACTGTTTTCCTTGAACCAGCTGAGCATGGTTTGGATTATGGATAGAGGTTCTGAGCGTCTGATTAGTCTCACAAGTACGGATGTCGCAATGTAGATTCTGGTCCGGAAGAGAAGATGCAATACGGGTGAGTTCCAATGAGAGCTGAGGCCGAGTGTAGTGTTTTGTTTTGGAGTTGGCTTATCTGAATGCATAAGTTGCGATCACGTATGAATGTTGTCCAGTTTATGATATTGAAGTAGTTAATATCTATAGATATACATATCTGTTTCGTGATGTATCTACTCAGATAGTTTACTAGTCACAGTATACTATAATTCATGAAAAATGGTATGGTTGATAAATGTACTATTTGTTAGAAAGGGTAAACCTGCTAGAGGGTCAACGGCGTTGTGTTTACAGGATTTCTATGACTGTACTCGAGGCAAGAGAGTAAACCGCAAGTTATGGGAATAAGCTAGAAACGAAACACTCGGGATATCGATGAGGACACAAAGTTGGCTACAAAGTATGAGTGATGTTCACTTATGAAATTTTATATTCGTAACTATTCATCAGTTTACAAAACACTATATAAAGGGTTTTTGTATTTTCCCCGATATATATCATTTGTGGCAAGTTTTGATCTGGAAATTATTGATTGGAGTTATCAAGACATCGGTGATGTCTTCTGTTTAAACTGTTGGACAAAATGAACACCACAAACAAACCATTATTGGTAACTATTTAAATTTGTGGGCATATTCGCTTTAAGGGAAAGTTAGGCAACGTAGTAGTCATCACACATGTACAAGTGTTGTAAATCGAATGAAGCTTAAACTAATGTCAGAATCGAGTCTCTTATCTCCCTCCTAAAGAGATCAGTTAGAAAGTTATTGTGATTATGATAGTTATAAACGATTGCAAATATACATCAAATTGTATCCATATCCATCTTGTTGCTCAAATGACTTGAACAGATCTCAATAACGCAGCTAACTTTCCATTCCAAAATCTTCTCATATTCATCCATTAGATTACAGTAGGATGTGCTAAATAAAGGTTGCTTTGTCGTAAAACACATTAAAACAAATGCATAAGTCTACCGAAGGATCTCAGTAACTACGGTGATGGCGTGATATTTACTGTGCAGACACTTCGACTGATCTCGTTGACCGAAATGAATTTTGCAAAGTACATCTTGCGTAACCTTACTTGCGTGTTCGGAATTCATCAGGAGACACGTGTTTTGAACCTGCTCTTTGTTTACATCCCCAAAACACAGTTAATAATATCTAGTGTTTAGGATTATTTGTATCGTTTAAGAGAATGGGAAACATGTGGAGGAAAGCTGTGAATTAGCTGAGGCAATGGCGATAGTGGTAGATCTCTTAGTGAGTTTAGGCTCGATGTATGCACAGAAAGGCCGCAATCGATCTTTCTACATTTGTAGGGTTAACCGACCTGAATTGAAAATCATTCACATGTCATGATTTGTGGTCAGATATAATCGCTAATCTAGTAAAAAGAAGTCACATCTATCCTAGATTCTTTTCAGTGCAGAGGCACGAAACTGTCTAGTTCCCATCACTAACCTTCCAGTAGTTGTAGGGTAATAAGCCTCGTGAATCCAGAGAGCGAACCAACCTTGACTGTGCACTGTATTATTTGAGAATTCACCGAGTGGAAGGTTTTGCTGGCAGACAGATAAGGTTGTGGATGGACCATCTGGATGTACTAACATACGATACCTGTAATGTAAAATATATCGGTTAATCAATACGCAAATATCCAATGGTTTCAGTCTTTTCCATCATGTCATAGCATATCAAGAATATGTCCGTAGTGCGTTTCTTGGAAGCATAATCAGCAAATTGTTTTAAAGTCTGACATGTTCACTTCCAGTTAGTGTGAATCGACGTTGTCAACCCAGGTTTACTGAGTTACAATGGTAGATTGTAATGTATATTCTGAAAAGATGGATAAAAATTGGTTCTAAGGAAAGTCCGTAACTCTCATCATCAAATCGATGCTTCGTGACCAGTTTTATCTCTGTTTTGATTCATCACGTATGGACAGTTTGAGTGAGATTCTAAATAGCGATCCTTCAGTTTCCAACCCGAAGCTTTTATCAGCTCGGTTTTGTGTAATTTGGGTGATCCTCTCATTCTTGGTGTATGGATCTCAATCGGGTTCAACTGTTTATACTCCCGCTCACAGAAGAATTTGCAGCTTCCTCGATATTTGTTTTCCCACTAAAATGTTATTAACTGACATACGGTCAACTTCGAACTCCCTATCATCCGTCAGGATGGTGCGTATTTTCATCACATAATCAGCTTTAGTAAAGTTTACAATGCCAGTGCCTTTGTCTGGCTTCTGAAATACTACGTCCTGCATTTGTCTCGGTTGTTTGATAGGCTCATAATGTTCAGAAAGTAGACAACAATGCTGGCGAATGGGTGACAACATAAACTGATGCGAAACGTCGACCATTTTAGCACGAAACCAACCTTCAATTTCTGACGAGGTGAAAGGTAACACCTTCAGATGGACGTATAGATTTTCAAACTGAACTTGAATCGTTAACCGGTTAATCTTCTTCGGCAGGAATTTGTATTTTATGCCCAGAGAAAGTACCTCTAACTGACAAGTTGTGGACATGTTTCAGAGCATCACTAAGAAAATCAGGTTTGCTAATGGCGCGATCCAAAGAACCTTGGAGACTCTGAAGCGTTTTGACTGCAGTTTTCTTAACGGTATCATTGGCGAAGTTCTCAAACTTTATACGGCATACCAGGGTTAGGTCAGCTAGCATAGCGGCAAACGATTTTGGGTTTCTATAAACTTGTGAAGATTTTCCCGAGCCGTGTTAATGTGGGAAATAGCCAGACTGACAAAATTGTCGTTTTTGATCAACAGTCTTGCTTTCACCAGAGTTTGGAAGAAATCTGATGGAAAACTACCAAACCGAATACACTTCTGATAGAAACCAATACGAGTTTGTCCAATCACCGTTTTGTACCTCTGTGTTAACAACTGATTCAAACCTCGCGTAATGTATGGAGGGAGCCTTCGTTTAAGAAATTTTAAACATTGAGTTCCCTTTATCCAGTTCATTAAGACGGTAAGAAGACATACATTGCGAGATGCAGGCATTTTGTTTATTCTCATCAATTGATTACATAAAAACATTCAGTGCCGAAGAGGCAGGATTTATCACCCTTCCTTACACAGATGACCACAATATTACCGATGTAAGTCGAAAGTTGAAATCAGTCATTGATCGCACATATCCCGCAACGGAATTGCGCTTGTTGCTTTCTACCCGCAGGATGAGTCTCCACTACCCCGATCGTTCTTTCTCGGAAAACTCTGCCCCTCATATTATCTACCAGTTCATTTGCAGTTGTGGGGACTCTTACATTGGCAGAACGGACCGAAACTGACGACACAGGAAGGCGGAGTATATTCCCAAGTGGCTACTGCAAGCAATGACTCAACGTGGGTCAGTACGCCAACACTCGAACAGAAACCCGGCGTCTTCGATCGCGAAACACTTAATCGCAACAGGTCGTGGTTGACCCCGTCACTTCGTTCATGGGCCTATTGTGCAACCGCAACCCTAGGCTGTTGACTTTCTCCGAGGCATTGTTGATCAAGCGTCACCAACCGGTCCTTTGTTGGCAAAAGGTGCTCACGCAATCAATTTCGTTACAGTGATAGTGAACCCTGATTGCTTCAATGTGATATTCTTTCATTTCATTGTTTTGTTGCCATGCGCTTAACCTATATAACTGAGTGTTTTATGTAATTGACTGATGGGAATAAACGAAATGTTTGCATCTGGCAATGTATGTCTTCTTACCGTCTCAGTGAACTGGATATAGTGAACTCAGTGCTTTAACTTAGGGGTCATTTACATACCTCATCAAGAGAGATTGCTCCCCAATGTCTTTAGGTTAACATCATCTTCACCTATCACCATACATATGATCACCTTAAACGTATTGTCAGAATTAATATAGCATGACCAAGACCGTTCTATTCTTAGACTACATAGGATCCATTTTATCTCCTAAGTTCACTGCTGATGTTGCAGCCTCTGACGATATTATTAAGTGGACAACCTACATGTCGTTTTTATCCAACATGTAATACACGGACTTCAGATAGTTTGAACAAAAAGCTTTGGTTTTTCTAGTCACTGAACCGTATACCGAAACTCTCAACTCAACGGTAAAAAATACTCACACGAAGGTTTTTAAGAAACAACACTGATACAGTTACAGAGTAGATCCGAAATATGTTTGTACTTTTTGGCTCGTTGATATTTCTTCACTAGTTCGTCTAGTGCAAGAATGAACGCACGGCAACTCCTGCTCATGTTGCCACTGGTGTTCAATCTGTTAGACATATCCTCGGAGATTCTGGTTCAAACTTAAATATGCTAACGGGATATCGATTGCAAGTAAGCCAACTTATTGAGCACACATTTAAGTTTACTTGATCTTACAAGTGTAGCGAACTGACTGGATGCATACTTTTCCTCCAGATAATTGACGATGGAAGACAGGTGGTACTCTCGACATAGCTGCAAGTGGTTACGTGATCTACATATCCTCCGGAACTGCCGAATAGAAACCAATCTCGCTTAGCAAGTAATTCTGCCCTTCATCGCCATATTGGCCAGAAAAGATAGCTTGTCACTGCATCCCTCCTTGTACCATCACACTCGTCAGCTGTAACTTGGAAGAAACTGGCCCCATAATTCAGCCATTATTCTTAGTTACATCAGCTGAGTGACATCATTGTCTTCGTTGATAAACATGTCTATCAATTTTCCTAATCTCGTCTTCATATTCATTCCTTCGTTCACCCAAGCAGTCGACAGGTATTGGTTGTAGAACACAGGGATTTTGTCTATCAGTATTACACTAGGCAATACGTAACACCGGCGCCATCGCATGACTGTGTCTACTATTTCACAACTGTTGACTGCAGATCGTTGTCATGTCGTCAGGACCATTATTCTGAGCCGTTTGAATAGCCTGAATGAATCGTCTCCAGGGCGTTTTTCTCATCACATAATCAACTTCTAGACTATGAGCCATTGTCTTGTGAGTAAGCAATAGTTGCCAACTTGACAACATGGCCATTCTCGTGGTTTTCTTGATGTCATTCAGACGTTTAGCTGTATAGTCAGCATTGACGGATTGCATCCAATCACAGTGATTTTTACAATAGTCGATACCCACATTCAGACGGTGAGATTTGTTAATCGCACAATTGTGGATGCTCAATCGCTGCCGTCGGTCATCTTTGGTGTTCTGCCATCAGTAATGCAGACGATAGAGACAGCTGAAGTATTTGTGCATTTGCTGATCATTCTAAGTCAATCTGGCCAGTGATGCTGAGCGTGTTACGATGCATCATAAAACATTACGTTACTATGTTCATTCAAAACGGAGGTAGATTGTAAAAAATGAGTTTGCAAAAGATATGGCAAAAGGACACATCTAAAATTCTTTTATACTAAAAATGGAGGGTATTATATTTTTGAGCGGGTCGAAAATAAGAATTAGACCATCAGCGGATCTTACACGTCACAATGTTGGAGTCTGTAAAAGGCTGTCATATCGTGCTGATTTATGGTCAAGCTAAACGTGCTAAAAATGAGAACCTACCAGAATCCAAAGTTTGTTCCACCAGCGGCCACATTATGCCTCACTGTGTTGTTAGGGTTTGTGATCCAGTAAGCGGCGGGTACAACGTCATCATTCAACAGACTATTGGTTTTCTTGACATGTACAAACAGATTGTACTGGATGATGTTTCCGTGTTCGATTCCATCTTCCAAAAAGAATGCCCCACCCATAACGTCATACACCACATTGTTTTCAATAAGTACCTCATGGGTGTTGTGTAGATTGATTGCTCGATTGAAAGTCTTGTGTATTGAACAGCCTCTGACAAATGAACTGGAAGATGAAATATGGCGTTTGTTTAATTGATCAAAACGAAAGTACAATCCATCACATTTTATCATTTTCATTCAATGGATAACTAGTCTCAACATTCTACCAATGAAAAATTCAAGGTAACCTGAGTTTGTTCCCTTGGTAGCTACTGACAATAAAAACAAAGTGATTGCCAACTGATTCATGAAATAATACCTTTATAACAGTCATGTGATATAGGATCTAAGTACACCATTACATTCATACCAATATTAGATGAAGTAAGCTCGGGAGTGGCCACTAATTAATAAGCCATTTCACGCTTTTTGTTTCTGTAAGCTAAACAGACTTTAGTTAGAGTCACATCAATCAAGTAAGCTAACCATTATTCAAGATGGCTAAAGGGATTGCTTAGATCAAAGTGATCACCACCAGCTGAGTGTTTAATCGCATCAGCAGTGTATGGGTCGGGTAACCGAAACCATGATCCATTAGTAGGCGGCTAAATGGTAGGCTTGCTAGCTATTCATTAAACCATACGATTACGGTTACTGAGGTTGCGGGTTTATAAATGGTGTATTTTCTTTACCAGTCATACTTCATTTTATTACTGGCCGAATTCGATTGGGCTGTTACGTTTGACGTGAACACCAGAGAACACCATCTCGGCCTAAAGCTGCAGTAGAAAGCTTTTGTAAGCAGACCTACATTGATCTAAAGTTTGTTGTTTACAACCTAGTTGAAATTAATTCACTTGTTCCGATTTTGACTAAATAATGTACGCGTATGTGGTAGCACAAGCACCGAATAATACCATCCATAGGGCAACATGAGCAACAGCAAACGAAGTAATGAGCCACTACAGACTAGTAAACAAGCAGCTATGATTCACAAGTGGGTCATTTGAGTGAGGGAAGCGATTATGTTGAATAATCTCTCATGCCAGTGGACCAAACGTCGTAGTAACTGTTGTAGTTCTATATCAAATGTAAGTTGTAGGTTCCTAAAAATGAGCTAGCCGAACTGCTTGTCTGTCTTACTCTATTACTGAGATCGGATAACAGAAGACGTCTGTTGGAATACTGCTCTCAGTGTTGTTTGTTTAAAGCATTTCTGGTTGACACTTAACTGACACACTTTCGTGGGACTGACTTACTTCAGCATCCTGCCGTTTAAATGAAAATGAACCGGATAGCGTCCCAGTCGATACGATTGGCCCATGTAGGTGAGTTCGACGAACGAAAGACGTGCTTTCACCACACCACTATCCAATTCCGGACCCCCAATGTGTACGTGCCCACCGTATTCTTCTGCACCCATTTGGTTTGCCGGATCGCCCTGCACACAAGTTTGTGTGGCGAAATGTCCTGAACGGAATGATTGTTCACATGTCAATGAACATTTTAAGCAAAAGTTGGAATGAGATATATGTACCAGGAGTAAAATTAACTATTCAGATAACTTACGCAACCTCGTCCATTTACCTTGATTCAAGTGAGTCCCATAGCTGTGACTCTCGAGCCACCATTCGCTATTTTTTTTATTAATGCCGTTGGAAATGCTGTTGACGTTGCATAATAGTAATTCAGTGACCGACTGGTTAGTAACTCATTGATATGGCAATTCATAGTTTACCTGAGATTCACATCCGCAGCTAGCATTGGCTACATACAGATGGCTTTTATTCGCTCGATAACCATTTCTATAAACAGTACCCTCTTGTTCTGGATGAAAAGAGTCTACAACAAATTGCTGACATTCACAATGGCGGCGGGGTCATAGATGTTTGAAGTGTCAAAGTGTTAGTGTTTCATTCTACTCATTCGTGAACGGAATCTGTGCTATTGCCGTTTTCCTTTCTTACTGTAAACATCAGGTATAGGGACAGTTTGAAAGAGACATGAAGCGGAAGTCTGTGTATGACAAGCGAAAAATCGCCACCTATCTAATTAATTTCAATTGTCTCTTGAAAGTGGATGATATCTCAGTCCATAAATTAAACGATAAAGCACCAAAATAGAACAGCGTTAAGATTATTTCTAACTGATGACTACATACATGAAAGTGATCATTCATGTTATTTATGACTGACAGGGCGAATTACTAGAAATTATACAGTGCTCCATAGGTTTCCGAGTTATGATAGTTCTGAACGATGATGGTGTTGTTCGTCGCCTGGGTTGATGGTTTTGATATTGGTATGTTCACCGAGCTTGGCATTTAGGTTGCAAACGTTTCATCACCAAGTGAATTGACATAATCATCGAACATCACCAAATTCCACGCTCAAAAACTGTACGCTAAAACAATTACGCACTGATGATGTCACCTAGCTTTGTGATGAAACGTTTGGAACCTAAATGTCAAGCTTGTTTCCGAGTTAATTTACATTCGCTGTTAGACACAAATTACCGATGACTAGGAGAGTGAATGAAATGTGATCTCTGATAGTGATGCAATGGTCCTATGATTCCGATAGCTGCCAAGCAAAATTTGATTAGGTTTTTTGTAACGGAAATGTGGTATCTTGCCAAAAGTTTATTTCTATTAATCTAACGGTCTGAATATCTAGGTTATGGTTATTTTTTCCTGTACTAAGTGGAACATATTGAGTGACCCCTTGTCTGATAGCTGCATAACTAATTAGGCTGACTCGTGTTTTTAGGTACCCGAATTTCTGTTGCATGGATAGGTTGAGGTTCCTGATGATCAGTTTCAGAAATGCAGCTGAAGTTATTACAATTTGTCTACTGTCCATTTTCCTAATCTACACGACTCTTACCGAAGTATTTTGATTCAAACAATGTTCAGTTTTTTTGAATTGATTCGTAGCATTTGAGCCCAATTTTCGGTGATGTAGTCACTTATCAAACTTTTTCACCGCGTATGATTGTGCACCGGCAATGGAAGATACGTGCATCTCATGAAAATTTGTTTACTGTAGATATGAGTATGACGAAACGATAATAGGCTTCAAAAGAACACAAATTAACAGAGAAGAATTCATGTAAACTACATGCTTTTAGTTGAGATAAACATAATTGGAAAGCTCACTACGTCTCAATAATTATAGCGAAAACAACCTCACCTTTTACGCGAGTGCAATAGTGCTGAACATACCCGTAGTAAAGTCCGCATCACAACGCGGCACATCAGACGGTACGATTGGTTCATTAGTTCCTTGGATCAATACGTTGCGCGTTAATAGGCCCACTTCAGCTGCAAAAAATCCCTGTAATGTGGCTGTGTAGTTGACTTTCACGGAAAGCTTGCGGTATGCGATAACCCCGACCAAATGCACCGTCTTGTTATTTGATTCCACAGCTATAAATTAACAACACCGGTCCTACTTGAAGTCTGTGTGGAATAGACGACTTATCTTTGCTAGAATCAGGACAACACAAACACAAGTTTTTTTTAGTAAGGATCCTATTCTGCAGCATCATGATTTTCACCATGGTTTATGAAAAGCGACTAATTCAGATGCGGTAGATACAAGAAATAGCCTTTACACGTTGTTAATGTTGAAGACATTACAGTTTTCTGTTGTAGTAATGAATCGTTAGATTACCAGTGACAAAAGTAGACCTAGCGAGAATATCTACTTGGAAGTTTACAGAAGTATCTTACGAATAACTCCTTGGTATGGCAATGGACAGTGCACTGAACCAAAAGCTAGCGGATCTATTTTTGTATTGACCAAATTATAATCATATGAAATTGTAGTTGATACCAGACTCCAGATGCGATACATAATTGATATCCAAATGTCTGCAACGAACACTCGCTTCTAATCGTTTGGAATTTCCTTCATCCTAACCCTTTCTGTTCTCATGAAAAAGAGGCAAACGTCAGTGTAGCTTCTCTAAACATCTGACCTATTACCTGTCGGACACTTGCAGCGGTCATTATTTGCAATTTTAATGCTTGACATCAGTTGCTTAAAAGCGGAAACTGATGCGACCACTGCTTCACAGAGCCCGTTATAACAGACGATAAAGGGGATGTTACTTTGAGATTGATAGTCCGAGATGTCATCGATGTTCACATGTAGAGGAGACTGATCAAAACTGCCGGGTATATGGTTCTTAAGATGTACGCCTCTCAGTATTTTTCATTCAAAGGCGACCATAACACAGACGACGTCAAAAATTTCAGTCTGCCATGACTAATATATACTACGCGAATTGATTAGGGTTTGTGCTTACACCAAGGGGTGTTGTATAGCATGTTCGTAATCGTGACTTTCTGAAAGGTTTTGCCTCATATACCGTCTATCATTTCATTCGCAACCACGGTGATGTATCTCTCGGTAGAATGGATCAATGTATGCGACGAAGAATTGCTGAACATATACCTAGGTGGTTAATGAGCACGACGATTCAACCGACAGTGATAGAATAACGAGTGGGACCAAACTCCCACATCGTCCATTACAAAACAGATCAAATTGTTGACCCTGATGTTTCGTTTGACGTGTTACTGTTCAATCCTAAATTGTCCACGGTCTCCGAGTTAGTGTTAATATATAGTCATAGTCCGACCGCCGGTGGGCACAAAACTTTTTGTCCAGACTGTTGACCGTTTCTATCCGCAAGTCTTATATACTCTAGTATTTTATGTCCGTAACCACATAGGGTAAACGAAATGTCAAACTGTCGCGGATTATACAACCTTTCGTTACTGATGAGTTGGATCGAGGTAACTTAGTGTTTCAAACAGCTGCATGAGTAAGTCAATTCTCGATTTGGTAACATAAAAACGATAAGATAGTCGGGTTGCAGTAAAATCTTATTCCACACAAAACACCCTCACATGCGATTTCGTGTTCTTCGTTTTCTCCGTGTGAAAACTTTCCACCTGTGGAAGTAATGATAATCTTCTCTCCAGCTTTCCAGTCTACCGGTTGTATCAATCGGATTATATTTGAGCCGGGCTCAACCGTCTGAGCCAGCCTAGTCCAAACAACCGGACGAGGCATACCTGAAAAGAAAGATGATTTCTTCAAGTCAGGGTTAAGTAACAAGCCGTTGTAAAGTTGACATCCACAATTGGTTACATAATTGTAAGCCAGCTTATATTTGACATCCTTTTTCTGTGTGACAGAATGAAACACTGGCGTGTATTAGTGCAAATAAGGTCTTATTACAAAACGTTAATTGAAAAGACTAATCGAACACATCTGGTGTTGAAAGTCCTTCTAAAATAACAAGACTTCTTCGTGTCTGAGCAAGTACCACATGAAACATCTCGGCAGCAATCAACGACGATATATACACACCATCAGGCGGAATCTCTCGTTGAGGCTCTCAACCACTACAATCTACAGGAACATATACTTCGTCTCTGTCATTGAAAACACCAAACATTTTGGGCTGAAAGTGTACATCTTCCAGACAGATCGATCGTATAGCCTGCACGAATAGACAGGTAGAAATTATTTGCCTATTTGTTTAATTGTCATTGATTTCAATCAATGGAACTTGAGCCTGGATGACCTTAGTTTCACAAAACAACCATTATTTGACCGATCACACTATTTTTAATGTTATACTAAATCTTGGTACAATCTTGTTTGTACTAAGACATATTTTAAGATTTCACACAAAATGTTTAATCTATGGAAATGCCTTATCCACCGAAAACGGTGGAAATTCAAGCCAAAGAATCAGGTTACCATATAATCGCGGGCTACCGTTAACAGATAGTGAAACAATGACATTTTGCTTGTCAATCGTGGGAAGAAACCTGTACTTTTTCAGTAGCTCGAGAACATAGCTGGAATGAAAATTCGTGTTAGCTACCATTTTCAGATGAACTTGTTCTTGTAATACGTTCTGAACAACCTTCATGTTATCTGTTAGGTTAAAGACAATTTTCCCCCAAAAAATTCGCATTACTCGCCAAGGAAAATGAATTCTTCATTTTCTGGGAATTTGAACGCCCGCCAGAATTATTGAATATCCGAGAAGTTGCGCTCGCCTCTGATTAGTCCGTTCGCTGGCCTAGGCACAAGGCCACCCAAATCCAATAAATACGGTTGCTGTAAACCACAATTCTGCCTTCGGGCTGAGCAGCAAATAAAGCTCGTTTGAAGGCCGCCTTTCTCCTTACTTGTTGGGAGGTTCTAGGTTGTGGGAGTTGGGTTCCGACAGTTGCACTCTGATTTCCGTGCAGTTTTGCAATATCGTTGAGTTCGTTCGTGATAGAGTAACTGCTCGCGGTCTTTGCGTTGTTCTTGTCTTTCTCTACCAGTTGGGGTCATAACACTATTGAACCAGCTTGTATATTCAAATTGCTATTGTGTCATCCCAATCCACGGTTGTCTGGTTTACTGAAGCGATCGCGGTTGATCGACTCAAGCCAGCTCTGTGTTGAGAAACAAATGTTCGTAAACCATACCCTTTCCCAGATCCAGCGACGTATCCTGCTGGTTGATATTTATATTTTAGCTGTTAATAATAAAGACATCCATTCATTTACTCCTGAGTCAATGTGGATTCCCTGCATGTACCCCTTTTCGTGAGCTAATTGTCTTATGTTCAAAGCCTATTATCCGGTATTTTCCGTGATACTGGCCGTTAGGTTTTAGTACAACTATGAATGTTATTACTGAAAGTTCCAATCACCTTTTGCAATTATGTGGAGGGTGTCAATTGAGAATACGAACTTCCTAAGTAGTCCAAACACCTAACAAAGTCCTCAGTTCGAATACCTATCTGTACTGACCATATATTTCGATTGATCCATTTCTCAAGGCCAAGACTTTTGCTCCGTAAAGTGGCAAGTCCCTGTCTCGCACGTGACCGTGAAGCATAATAGTCGCGCGGGCAGGATATGGCTCCGTTTCCGATCCAATCTATGGAACATAAAGAGGTGGTATATGAGCGGTTGTCATTAACACGTAAATATAAATGTAATTGAAGTATCTTTGACGTATATTGTTTGGGAAAAAGTGCTGACAGTGAATTGTCGTGGTCCTGAAATCAATTACTGATTGTGCAGGATCACTGTCGATAGGCCTGTGAACTTCTCACTGGCAAATCGTAACGGCATGCATTCATTTCAAGTCACTTAGAAGTGGTTCATATGATTTCTCAGTTCTCCGAACGCCAGTATCTAGTGCAGAACTCATTAAACGACTGAAATTGAACTCGTAAATCAGAAATGACGATTGCTAACTCTAACAAGGCTGCTAGTGACCCACAAAACGTTACGTTCTCAACCGTAAGGCAGCGATCACAAGCCACATGTGACAAGTTCTTAATTCACAGATTATAAAGCAACAATAGGCCATTGATTAGCCAGCAGCAGTTTACTATATGCTTTTGGTACTGTTAGCTGTTAACATGTGCTTATCGTGCGTTTGGCCAAGTAACGTTCACGGTCCAGATCAATACTTACCCTCAGTGTTAGCCTTAGCCCCTAACTATTATCCATCCGAACCGGTTCGTTGTTATTTATGACGTGTCCCTAGAACCTGTGCTTTTTCTATACAAACAATGCAATATCGATAAATCATTATACAGTTGAAACATTTCAACATCAAAATAGTGTAGTTAAATAAGATATTTCATCTAAATCAGGAGTTGCGGCATGTGACGTCGTAGTCAGATATATTGACTAGTTTCCATTAAATGGTATCCAACTAAAACGGTTTGTCATGGATATTCGGAGATACCAGTTTTCTTACGTAAATCTGAATATTTACCCAACTAACATATCTACAGCAGTATGATGAGATAATAGTTACTCGTGTTAAACCAGTATCTCAGGGACAGAAGTGCTTTATTCTGGAAATATCTGAAAAGAAACAAATACTATAGAAAAAGATGGGTTGCATATGATCGAAGAATATCTGGAAGTGCACTGTTTTTCCTATCACGTTATTTGTACCCTACGTGACTTTATAGAACACAGTCTACTATCACAGTATCTATGTGTAATGTTTGAGTCAAAACACCCCTAATGTGTTTCGAAGCTAACTGCATGTTTACAGCGAATACGAGTGTTTTATTGGTTACTTAACTATAATGCCAGTCACGTTTCTGGGGCTACACATAACATGCCAATCGAAGTTCCTATCACGTAGATTCACCGACTATCATGTTGCCATTGGCTTGGCTGATCGTTCCGGTCTTGCTTTGATTGGACAATGTATATGGTCGATAGAAAAAGATCCGTGCCGGTGACGCGCGTTGGCGGGGGGGGGGCAGATTTCACTATCGGTCGGTCAACTAGGGTGAGAGATTGTCCAGGGATTGCGAACAGGCAGTCGCACGAACTCAAGCCTCTAACGCTTACATCTTAGTGTTAACGCTGCCCCACTGGGTCGAGATCAGCATGACAGGATCATTCCCAAGCTCAGTGGTTAAATGACTGATACGCAGGTGTTGGCCTGGAAGCGCGACTTTTCGGGGTAGGTACCGTGCCCACTGTTTTCTTGTGATTCAAACATCACATGGTATGTTATTAATTTCACTGAGTCGCGGCAACCCCACTACAGTACGGTCAGTTGGGGAGGCGCTCTATAACCAGTGTTCTTGTTCCGCTGCTCCCATTGAGCAATTTCGGCAAGCTGGTGAAAGTTGCGCAGTGGGGTGCCTCGACCAAGTTGTTCCGCCCCGTTTTGCTTTTCATATTGACAAACGAATTCCATGAAGATTATTGTTTTAGATGACTGTGTGCCACTTGCTTACACATCCACTTTGAGATGCATTCTGAGATCCAAAACTCCAGCTACCACTCCATCTTGCCAATGTAGTCGACCATGCGATTACATGAGAATCAGTAAATACCAACAGATTTTGACGGAAAAAGGATACTGAGTTTTTCTGATATAGAATTTTAATGTACCCCGTCGGGTAAGTTGACATACTTACAGCTGTATACGTTAGTTAGGTGAATCAAACGATCAGTAACACGGCATTGTTGGGAAAACTGATATTTTTATTTTCGACGTTTCATTTACCACAGATAACCTTTGTCAAGGAAACTTGTCAGTTTTCGTAACATCGCTGTGTGTTATTGAGTTTTTGAACAATCTAAATATTACTATATAGTGGACAATATATTGAACTTCGTCAGAAACATTTTTGGTTCAAATGTCCTAAAGTATGTCGCAATAGTAGAACAGATCCTAGTTATTGTGCTAGAGTCTTACACATACACAACCTCCTTTATGTAGCAACGGTGAAAAAAACATCCAGATCTTGCACCACAGTTTCTGTTTACTCAGGGAGTTCTCAGGAAGATTAAATAATCATTTACTGTAAATAAAACTTTCCCGGCAATACAAATCTTTCTGGTTCTATTGAATGACGTTCCGATGAAACATATTCAGTGTGGGTTCTTTCTAGTGCATATGTGGTAAACTGAACGTTATATTTAGCCTTCCATCATTTGAGTATTGTGGATATCATCAAGGTTAGAGAACCACTCATGTTCAGAATTTGATGTAGTGTTACTAGTTAACGGTTTTACTACTACCACGACTTCTTCAACTCGCTGTCTACTATCAGCTATCAGCGGCAATATCACCTTCCTGGTTAGAGAGACAAACCCTTTTCTCATACTTGATTATCTCTACTTCTTTCAATTTAAGATGACTAGTGAGTAGTGAGAGATTTGGTTAATTTCAAGTTGAACATCACCCACAATTGATCGCAGCTGTCGCATTTCCATAGACTTCCCAGTCGGCCCCTTTCGAAAAAAAGTACTAAACTCGAGCTTCGCTCTCATTTAAACCGCGTCACTAGTGCATATCATCGCCACTGCCGGGATGTTCATGAGTCAACCGTGTTTACCACTGCGCCATTGATCTCACATTAGGCAAGATCGAATTATCATATATGAACGCTCAACCACTTTCGCTTGTGAGTAATGATCAGGTTGCCTGATCACCTCGAGAGGAGATACAGTTACTATCTGTTAACTCCAATCGATAACCCCGCGATTACGACTTCCAAGACAGGCCGAAATCTCCGATCTCGTTAACCCTGCTAGGCGACATTTTAGATTACTAATGAGTAGTCGAGGATTTAAGATGTTTTGATATCACTTTCGTGTATCCGGATATTAACTTAGGATGTCCACAGGGGCTTCTCTGGATTTCAGCAAAGAACGGGGTCGCAAGGTTAATGTACGCATGGGTAGGCTGATAGACAAGGATTGAGTGGTTTTTACGGAGTGAAAGGACAGATCTACCGGGAGCATTTAGTGAGCATAGCTAATGGGCCTGGGGGCGGTTACCGAGCCGATGGGATTGCAGGCTAACACGTACGGGGTGAACAATGAGAGCGTGGGTGTGTTCGTAGAACGTGGAATCCACACGGACAGCAGATCTGACAAGCTGGTCTTCTGGCTGTGGATACATTAGCGACCTACTCAGAACAGGCAGAGTCTTAAGCCTTCGTCGTCTTCTCAAAGGCTGGATGGGTAGGGCAAGCCCTGTCTAAGGTACTGGACAGATTGCCATTCCGGTAGCATTCGACGGATGGCTTGACTGTTGAACGCAAGGCTGAAACAATCAAAATAATTCCTGTCGTACGTCAAGGGTTGACCGGGTAACAGAACTCAGAGTCCAAACAAAATGGCTTGTCCAAAAACAAGCCTCTTAACCGAGTCGGGTGAACGAGCGACCTCAACACACCGGGGTAACCATAACTATCCCACCTGGAGCCAAGAAAATGTCAGCCAAAATAGACCCCATAGAACCTCCTGTAGCCACACCATCAATCTGTCTGTATGAAGAAAACAGAATTACAAGTCAGTGGTATGGAATTTTGGTTACTATAAATTGAACATTGTACTTATCACTACTGATCACAGCTATCGCATCCCCATAGAGTTTTCAGTTAATCCTTTTCGAAAACAAGCTTTTTATTCGAGTTTTGCTTTTGTTCAAGCTCATAGACAGTAAGTGCAAGAACGGTTGGTTTAAAATTTTACAAGAATGCGACAGCAGTGGTCAATTGTGAGTATTGTCAAATGTATGGTAAAGCGAAGTTTATGTTGAAGATACCCCATGGAAGCAATCATTCGAAATCAGACGATGTAATACGAAAAGCGAATTAATACACATTTGGGTAGTCACTATGATCCGAGTAGTTTTGTTTAGCGGAATATTTGTGAATGATGAGTTAACAGCCACACTGGTTATGATAATGACCAATTAACAAACGGCACAATTTTGTGCAGTCATTGTATCCTCATCTTTATAAATGACCCCAGTTTTTCAATTTATAATCTCCGGTTGTGCAGTACACGTTTGGTAATATGTCAAGAAATGTGTTCAGTCAAAAGTGATGTGCATTGCTATTTATTTGCCCTGATACAGATCGTTCCTGGAAGGTACTCTCCAAACCCACCAAGATTTATAAAAACATCAGGCATGCTTATTTCTTGGACTAACTATTTCAAAAACTGCCATAAACTTGGTCGTAAATGGTGCCATTTCTGAGACCTTTGAAGGTTGTAGAAGCTTTCTCTTACCGTTTAACATTCATACTTTTGTTTTGAATGTTGATCCCACTGTCTGTCATCAGAGTACTCGCCAGTATTTCAAGCGTAAACGATTTTAAACTGATATTTAATTTTTACCAACATTTCATCCGTACACTCAGCTCCCAGGTTAACCATTCAAATGCAGCGTAAGTAACCCCTCCGTCACTAAACTAAGATGGTTGCATAGAATTTCTTTTCACGTTAATTCCTCAAGTTAGTTTTCAGATTGGCCAAAATACGTTCACCAAACATCAGGCATTGATGGAATGGTATGGAATGTAGATATATACTATCATGCTTTCTCAATCAATAAGCCAATCTCGTTTTGCATAGTAAAATAATAACTGAATGGGCACTAGATACTCTCAAGCTAACAAGTTGTGTGTATCGGATCGGAGGCTGAGCCTCAGGTAGAATTCAGAATATCGATGTCCTGGATGGTCACCTGCTGTAAATGACCATTGGAACGTACTAAAAATCAATGATTACAGGGAATAAAAACAACCCTGTAACAAAATAGTGCCATTTTTTTAGTGTTATTAACCTTTACGTAATTCTTTATGTGAGAAGTAGGTCCGATATTTGTATGTTATAACATACACTCAAAAACGTATCCGTGACCAGTTTTCTTAAGAATAACAATGGCCTAGTCATGTCTGAGTCTGTAGAGTTGATATCGTCAAAATGTACTCAGAACATGTCAAGTAATGAAGAACTTGAGAATGACCTAAAAAAGTCAAAATGATACAAACAAAAAACATCATTTGTAATACGAGCACACCACGAACTAAAAGTATGATATGATCAACAAATCTATTCATCTGATTATCTATTGGATAAAGTTCACCGATTAGTTTTCGTCAAAAATACTGCATAGAATGAACAAATACAATCAATCACAACTGACGTTCAGGTTGTGTTACAATATTGATTGAGTCCGACAATGAAAATGTAGGCCAGTAATCACTGTGTCATGGAAGAAAATTTTTGATCATCCGTTGTCTATCGAAATTGGTTTACAGCAACTGGTACTAGTCTCCATGTGACTGTTATATTCTCCGAGTAATCTTTCCCTATCCAATTTGACCTTTCTTATCGATTAGTTGAAATATGCCTAAAACGGATTTACAGTTCTTAAACTAAGCACATATTTGTAAGGAAGAGTTAACAGTTCACATTTATTAGTGATTCTAATTGGTTATTCTACATTCGACTTACGACCAGTTCCGTTTTTCACCCCAGTTCTGTTTACTCTAACAACTCCAAGCCTGTAACTGGCTCACATAGTCTGAGGCAGCTTTTGAGTCCGAAGCGAAGCGTTTCCGACAAATGTAATTACGCAATATTTACACCTTGTTAGTGAAATTATATTACTGTCATAATTGCATGACATTATTATTGTATATATCATAATTCTCATTTTATGTTTTACCTGAATTACAGATAAAATGGTTCTCGTCACTACACGGGTATAACCTAGTTAAAACACCTTTATGTTTTCTGTGGTTGGATCAGCTTGACTGATATCTCACCTATTTTGTTTTCGCCAAATTAGCTCTTGCTTCGAAGATTTCATACCGTACACTGTGCACGCTAACTTCGTAATAGATCAACAGTGATGCAGAACGTATGTTTTAATGTACAACTTATACTCTTATGCTGAATCATATGAATGAATAAACATTAGTAATGAGAATAGTCCGAATCTAATTAAACTGTTTTCATTCGCTGACCGCGAATAACGAAGTCAACCCGAGAAAACATGTTTGATAAGACAGGCATCCGAGTACTCACCTTCAGCTGACCACCGTTTATCACCAATATATACTTCGCACTCAGTACGACATCTTTTGTCGGATCAAACATCAGTATACCCCCGTCGATAATCAGCATGGTGAGAATCTCCGTATTGGTATCTAATAACACCGTCTTCTGAGCTGGAATCACAACCATTTCGTCTTCTGCGGGCGGTGGATTACCACCCCACGTGAAATTGCTCGACCAGCGATCGACGTAAAAGTATTGAAATTGCTGGATGATAAGTGGAAGGAGACGCAAAAATTTTGAACGGGTGGGACAATATGTAGTCAACCACCTCAACACGTTACACGGATTGTCGTTCCGTTGTACAATAACTAGCACAGACAAGTGCGCTAAATTTTCAATAACAATCATATTTGTCACTCGGATTTAAATTCTATCATCTACACTGATTACAATATTATAAACAAATAATATTGCCATAGTAGTCCTAGAAATCCTACTTGCCACTACTTGAACGTGACAGGCGATTAACAGTAGTGTAATGAAAACAAGGGAGTGTGCTACACTATTCACATCACCACTATTCAGTAGTGAGGCAAGAGCATGAATTTTGACATTGAAGTAACCGCGGGAAAAAGACAAGGAGAAACATTGGAGTGCTACTTGATATGAAATGGTTCTAGGTACATACAGAAACTAGGCATTGGAAACCGTTGCACCTGTGACGTTCTGGGACCAATTTTATTTGCGAATGAGTGGATTAGTTTGTTTTCGGGATGAAACCCACGTATTGGTTTTCAGAATAAACAACCGTTGCGCCATCCGCGTTCTTGGCTCACAACAGTAACTTTACTTATTCAGTGCCCTGTGTAGGGTAATCCAAATCAGAGTTGTTTTCTACATTCTGTATATAAGATGATACAAAAAGGGCTCAGCGGTGTATCCAGTACCCTAGGGTCAACCGATTAACAAAAAACTCACGGAATCATGGCAGATAAAACGTTTACGATCAACTGCTTAAAAACCCCTTATTTTAAGGGATACCGACTTAGATTTGGAAGACACAGACGTTTAAGGCACAACGGATAGGGCATATGATACACCCTGACTTATGCACCTAACAGCTGTCATTACAATACCACATACATGCTATTCGTTTAGTCATACAGTCAGTCAGCTCCAGTAGATCACAAGCTAACTAGAAGTTGTTTTTGAGAAGTTTACCATCGGGCCATTATCTTTTTGAAGGTTAAATAATAGATGGTGATTAACACACGAAAAGAACACGGTTGCAAGTTGACATTGAGAAGGCGAACAACTCAATCCAATCCAGTAATATGTGGTTTGGGTAGTCTGTTGACGGGTATTTTAAGCCAACAGTAGTAAGTTGTAAACGTGTCCCAGCCGTCGATCGTACAGCTTAGAGCCCAGAACAAAAGTATCTTCAGCGAATATTAAGGGTCCTTTGAGCAAAAAGATAAAGGAATTGGAGGTTTTTACTAAAACAAATTGAATGTCTTCGTTATCTATAGAGTGCGCTATGAGCTGCCCTTTTTTGCATCTCACTGATGCTCATAATTGTTGTTATTTCTGCTTAGATCAACTAACAGTTCGGAGACAAAATATTTTTATAACTCATCACTTCTTCCTCTTCATCATTATAAGTTAAATAAGCGTTGACTTTAAAATAGTTGAGTGACACAGTTGTCTTTCTACTAGGTAAGAGCTGTGGAGTTTAACCGTGTTAGTTGAACACTACTCAGATGTGACTAATGAACTCGAATTCACATAACGAAATGCTTAAACAAATTGCAAAGCAGCATGTAAATCAAACGAACTCCCTAATTGTCCATGGTTTTTCCTGCCCCCAGATAGTTACGTCAGTTCTCTACAATTAGTGTATCGATCAGTTCAAGTGCAGATGCGTTACCAGTTACCTAGGAAGAACTGGGAGAAATGTAACGCCAGAATAATAGAATGAACGCTTAAGTGACCGGCTAGGGAAATTTCACAACAGCCATTGCAATCCTTGTGTGTGTCTGTTTGCACATCACGTCGATCGCCCATCACTCAAGCAAACGTGGGCATAACCGTCGTTTCTCTCAGTGACGGCACGATTGTGCCACACAGAGGTAACTTTTATGGAAGTCTATTGAAGATTTATTCATTAGAGCATATGTGCAAAATCATCGCATAATCACTGTGAAGCCGCCATGGTAGTGACTGAACAAAATCACCTAACTTATGTAAATGTTGTCTGTTTCCTCCCTTTTAAATCGTCTGTTTTTATTGTAATTTTCGCCTTACATAACATACTTGCGACCGTGCAGAATGCAAAAGATTATACCATTTTGGACTTTATCTTCTGATTTATATGTTAAAATCTAGCAACAGATTTGATACACACTAATACGATTTATTTCATTTTCGAATCATTCGTTCATACACTGATATTTAGTCACACTAGCAGACACGCAAGCTTTATTCTATGATTTTCAGCATTTGCATTCTTTCATTTACAAACCACCAAATTTTCGACTAGCTTGATAGGAAACGATTTGACAGCGATGTATTTTTGAAAAATGTATGGTGAAGATATATCATTTTGGTTGTTTAATCTGGTCCTCACTAATTACTCAACGGATTATGATTTCGCTTTTCAGATACCAGTTTTCTTGTAGGCTATACCATATCATAAAATGTTACAGTATTGTGACCGCTGAACTCACCCCACTGGCTCTACCCTTGGAATATACCGTCAAGTTTAAGGGCACTTTTCCAGCTGGTGAATGTTCATTGGTTACGCAAGTAAGAGTAGTACCGGTGTTGGATTGTACGGTACACTCAGTACCGCCTAAATCCACGTACACATCAGTCTGTGAGCTGGAAAAGTAAAAACGAATAAACAGGTGGTTAGGAAATATCCGTTCATGTGATTATCGTAGCATTTGAATAAAAACGTGATGTTTCACATTGTGTGATGCTGTGAGAGAATGATAAAACGTGCATGGATTTGATCCCATTGGCCAACGATAACGTGATGAGCAAGCTATACCGAGTAAACCTGTGTGTTCATTGTGCATTCAAACATGATCAGTTGGAAGTCTAACATTCTGAACAACTGTTTAGTCGTCTTGACGACTTCTCCGAGGACTCACACGGTTTGGCACACATGTGGATGTGAGTCAAATTAAACGTAAGATTGTTACACATTATCGATTACTATTCATGTCAAGGGTTTCCTCTAAATTATTCAATGTCCAGGTGTAGAGTAATTTAGTAGTCGTTTGTGAATTCGATTCAATCGTGCATGTGGGCAGTTTTTGAAGGAGGTTATATGTCCGACTCAGTAGACCTCGGAAAGAGATTATTTTAGAGAAATCTAACAGAGGTATCAGACGGAAATACTTTCCTTAGTAAAGTTTTTCGAAAATAAAGACTACAACCACTAACGTCGCATTTGTGTCGTGGAAGTAAAATTAGTGAGGCATGAAGATGCGAAAAATTTCTAATCATGGCCGGTTTATTCTCGAATTATAATAATTATAGCACTTCCTAACCTTTGTGTATTGTCTGTGGTACAAATACTGTATTCTATTTTTTTTACCTAATGGCACTGGTTTTCCGTTCTCATTTAAAATTTTCCATAGTTAATAGGCAGTGTGTGTTTCAGTTCACTTGAAACTGTGACAGTTCAGAATCATAGTACACTCAATAGATACATCATGGTAAGGTATGGACACCTCTGCACCTGTCATTTTGTCCTAAACTGTAACATTTAGCACGAATAAAAGATAATTATTTTCTGGGCCCAGGCCTTTAAACGCACTAAAGTTGTTCCATCAATGAACGAGCCATCAGCAGTCTTTCAAAGTAGAGCGCTTTTAACAGTCAAGAGAACGGTAGTCAAAATACCTATTTGGTTGTTTAAATGTATACAGACTAAACACCAAATTGCACAAGATATGCTGACCAAACTTCTAACAAATTTAAAAGAATCCAAATAGTCAACCTCACAGGACAAATTGAGATACTATAATTTAGTGTACACATTTTTGCTTAAAATTCCATTTAAGAAGTTGACTAAACTTTCAGCTATTCCCATAAAAGTGGCTAAAGTGGCGATATGATGCAATCTCACATTTTTGTTTTTCAAGCACTGTCTAGCAAGGCTAACGTTTTATGAATTGCTTGACTGTAAAGCATGCCTCCGGATTTGTGTTCGACGGGTACGTGTCAGGTCAGGATTAATGTACTACCATGTGTGTCTTACGGAAAATCGCTGTGGACGATAACGTGAACTCGGGTGATGTAATACACCCACATAGCTACACAGCCATTCAGTATTCACTCACCCGAGACCGGTTCCACTAATTACCAAGGTTGTCCCACCCATCGTGCCTCCAATCATCGGTCCCATGCTTGTAACTGTGGGAGTTAGAGCTACCCTATGAGTGTAGGCATTTCGACTGGTTAGAACGGCAGGACTTCCTGCAGGTTTTCGTACCGTGATCACGACATCACAGGATACATCCGCAGATAAACCTGTCATGGTTTGGAGGGAGTTTCAGAAATGAACAGGATGGAGAATTGAAACCCATAGGCAACTGGATAAATTGTACGATACATCATTCAAACAACAACAACGTGTTTCTTGTTGGTTCATCATTGGATAAATATTTTGGACTGACGGTGGGTAACCTAAGTTTCAAATACCACATACTTCTACTTTTTCATTCATTCATTGACAAACCTATGAAATTTGATCACGCATTACGCGCATCCCGAACATAAGCATTCCTGATGCTTACCACGTAGATATGGTTTGGCAAATACGCGGTACGTACAAATGAATATGGAACGGTTTGATAGTAACTTGAAAACGTAGTTAGTTTCTTCAAGACAAATGTGTAATAGTTCACTTTGAACATCACCCACGATTGGTCACAACTGTCGCATTTCCATAGATTTTGCAGTCGGCCCATTTCGAAAAGAAGCACTAGACTCGAGTTTCGCTCTCATTTAAACCTCGTCAGTAGCGCATATCATCGCCACTGCCGGGAGTATAACCACGGACATGCTGTTCATGAGTCAACCGTGTTTATCACTGTGCCACTGACCTCACATTAAGCACGACCGAACTATCATATGTGAACGCTCATCCATTTTCGTTTGTGAGTAATGATCAGGTTGCCCGATCGTCTAGATAGGAGACACAGTCTGTAAACTCCAATCGATGACCCCGCGATTGGGACTTCCTAGACAGGTCGAAGTCTCTGATCTCATTAATCCTGCAGGGCGATATTACTCACAAGCGAAAGTGGTTGAGCGTTCGCATATGATAATTCGATCGTGCCTAATGTGAGGTCAATGGCGCAGTGGTAAACACGGTTCTCATGAACAGCGTGTCCGTGGTTTAAGTCCCGGCAGTGGCGATGATATGCACTATTGACGCGGTTTAAATGAGAGCGAAACTAGAGTTTAGTGCTTCTTTTCGAAAGGGGCCGACTGGAAAGTCTATGGGTATGCGACAGTTGTGATCAATTGTGGGTGATGTTCAACTCGAAATTAACAAAATCCCCGACTACTCATCAGTAATCCAAATGTGTAGTAAGTAAACCAAGATTTCTGACCTTTAATCAATTGAAGCACTAATCGTCCATCCTCGTTATCTATCTCATTAGGTACAAGAATCAGGCGAATCGTAGAACAACAATTCATCACATGAGGCGTGCCCGACGTTTCAAGGTTAGTCTGTCATTGTTAGGACTAGGATAAGCTAACCGAGTCCTGGATCTGATGGGTGGCTGTAAATGCACATTATATTGGAGAGAAGACCGGAGCGGCAAACCGCCAGCAGATGAAACAAGTGTTTGGATCATAGACATGCAGGAGGTTGCACGAGCTATACTGACCGGATGGATGCCACACGGGTTGTAAAACCTATGGATGACTTGACGAAACACTGAATGAGGCTGACACTTCCGGGCATAACTCAGTGCTCTCTAACTGGGTGCCTGAGATAAAAGGGTAAGGGAATTTTTTTATCGTCATGTTAGAGCCACACTTTTTCGGCAAGCTCTAGTTAGATGTATCATGTGCTGTTATGTTCACTTGTAAAGATTGTTATTCGAACAAACACGGGGAATTGGGAAGAGTTGAAGTGTTGGTGAACTGCGCATATTTTACCAATACAGTTCAAACTAAACGCAGTTATAACCTTGATCACTTCAATGTAAACAATGATTCGATGCTTGTTAACGCGATACATCACTGTTGAGGTTGATAAGAGTATAGTTGTGTTTATCCGCTCAATCAAACCAAGGAGGATTTCCAATTACAGATTGAACCTACGATGATTAGGAAGTTCTTCTTTCGTGTGGTTAGGCAATAATTGCATGCACTTTTCGTGCTGCTTGATTGTAAATACTTTGTAGCGATAAAACAATCGATGTGTTCGTTGGATTAGATTCATATGTTGCCCTTTAGTAAACAGAGGGACACTATGTATAGAATACGTTCCTAACGTGTGATAGATTATGCCCCCTGTGTAATTGAGCAACACACATGAAGCACGGATAGAAAAGAATACTGTGGATCAGAATTCGGCGCACTGCTAGAACGAGCTATGAAACGTTAATTGATTTCAGCATCATTTCAATAGTAAACATACGCCCATGATAGAAAAAGAGATATGAAACCAATTCCTATCAAAAATGGTGTCCTCTGATTGCACTATCGAATAATTCAAGGTGATAAAGTCTTCCAGTTGTGTACACTAATATCTGCCGAATGTACCGTCGCTATGAAGCAGCATTTTTAGAAACTACACATCTTGATTTTCCAGTCCTACGTACCACATTATGAAGATATTTTTGTATTTAAATTGTACTGGTCTTAAATATAACACATCAAAACATTCCTACCCCCATTGGTGAAGTCCATAACTGTAAAAAATTTCATTACGTGATAGTTGAGAATGGTGTTGGTGTTGTTCGTAGTTTGGAGTGAGGATTTAGGTGTTGAGAGGTTCCCCGAGCTTAGCAAGCTAGGCGAACATTTCAATGTCTGTTGGTTCGGGTCACATTACGGCTAGGATATAAATCTGGAACGTCCATCACCTTGACTGAATAGTCAAACCGACAACAATGCGTTAATTGTTTACTCTAGTTCATCAAGTACTGCAGAATTGTTTTGGACGCCCATAGTGGAATTTGCCACATTTGGACTGAATCGATGCAGCTATGGTCTAGACCTACTAAATTTCAGAATTATTTATGTACGGTTCGTATATGGATAGTCCATGCTTAGTTGAACGTCAAGACACTGAGAAGTAGTGAAATCTTTTTCGTGGGCACCCGACACATTCGAATAATCATATCGATGGGTGTATTTCGAAAACATCTACAAGCGTCATAATGAACAAGGCTATTATCTTGGTCACAGTAAGTATTTTGTAGGTGGCAGGATGTGTCTAAAACGAATGGAAATAAAATTACCAGTACTTACTGCCTACAATGGTGCACAATGACAATATTTGGAATCCCTTGAACTCACCTCAGCACTCTCATTGTCAGAGTTACAGTACACTATCTGCACTCCCGACAACTCATCTCTAAAGTGCGTGATGTTTTGTCCGTCATATGTTCATCTGAACGGACTTGAACTACGCATGGAGCCGATGTATGAGTTAGTTAACAAACTCGTTTGAAGTAAATATGTTAAAAATGGGAATTAAGGTTGACGAAATTCAAAAGAAGTAATCGATCAACAAGAAAACTGAATTCAATAAGCAAATCATTTTAGCTATTGTGTGCCTTGAAATGCCTCTTGTCGGTTGACTTTTCTACGTCGTGTACAAGATGCGTTTTAATAACCTAAGTCATTCATACATCTATTCTGAATTAAGTGTGGGAGGAGTTCAAATTTTGGCAGACAGCTGACGAGCTGCAACCATAGCTGACGTGAAGTCTGAAGTACCCTTTCCGAAAATGGTTGGCTGGAATGTACATGTGAATGGGAAAGCTGAGATCGATTACGAGTGGTGTTCAATTCAAACCAAGCGAAATCAACTATCACCTATTAACTGCTGTCAAAGTTTTCACACAAGATCCCCGTTAAATGCTAACCATAAGTTTGAACAGCCTACGTCTCACATTTTCATTTACCTATTTGAACGGAGATGTGATGGTTTCTGGGTTATACCTTGAGTTCTTTGATGCCACATGTGAGTCCTGGGAACTCACACAATTTGCGCTCGGGAATGTTTTAGTAAGTCGCGGTTCTCAGTTTTGTATGAAAATTACTTAGTCGTCTAGTTTATGGAGAATCTTCAGTCATTGGCGCCATCGAGTAGTATTGCTGCCTTTGTCTGTAGTGGAATATTTATCACATCTATTGGGATACATTTGCATGGTTTTGAATAAATGAATCTGAAAATGACAAAAATTTACCCGTGTTCGGAGTCAAGCACGTTAGCATCAACGCCGTTCCAGTAAGCTGCTCACAGTTCCGACCACAGATTTGTACCAAAGTTTGATTGCCAGCGAACCCTGTTCCTGTGAGTATTATTTCCTGACCTCCCATCAAACTACCTAAGATTGACAAAATACAAGGAAATAAAAATTCTTTTAAGACCTCGAAATACACATAAGTTTTCGTCACCCTGATATATTTGAACGTATGCAAGTTAGTTACAAGTTTTACTCTGGTCATTCTTATGTGTACGCGATGAAACTCACAAATGTCTGTCATTCGTTTACGCAAGTGTTAGACCTGCAGTAGAAAGACATTCTTGCCTTTCAACCGATTATTTTCAAGGATACTGTCCAGCAGTCGACGTTTTTAAATAACATGGTAATCTTTACAGATGTCAATGCATTTATAAAGTATAAGTATGTACATTCCGAGATACGGTCTACATTTGTCATTATTTTGTGGCAACGGATTGACGAGACCCCAAACACCAAAACAGATATAACCATACAAAATTTCACTCACGACATCCAAAGAGTGTTTCATTTTAAGCATAAACTTTACTTAATGTTTCACAAATTAATAAGAGTCTGTGATTGGCAACGGTTCTATATCTTACAACGAGCTAACGACTTTCTGTACGCAGTTAATTGAATTATTTGGTCCAAGTGACTCCTAGTTACTTGCCCACTGAAATAAATGGCAGCATGCCCTTGTGTGTCGTTAGCAATTGTCAACGTTATTTCTCGTTACTTGAAGATGAAATCATCTCTAGTGTTGAAGTAATTCTTGTACTGCTCAATCCAGTAGACTGTACCGTACACAGTTGCCAGACGATTCCATGTCATGAAGTTAGTGTTTGTTGGTTGTATGATATGTCTAATCCAAGTGACCAGGTCTATGCTCCATATTGTATTCATTTGTGACTTGCGTTACACGCCATGAAGTTCGGTGAGTTTAGACCAAGCAAGAATTCCAAGTTACAAATACACTCACTCAACACTTTGAGACAATTACTGTGTCAGCTCTTGAGATGATTCAACAACGTACTCAAAGGTGGTTACCGATGAACGTATTGTTGTGTTGGTTCATGCAATTCGATGATGATATCCACACGGTAAGGGGCAACGAGCTCAGTTTACATACAAGATGAAGTATGGTAAGCGGGATTGAGAAGATGTAACAAAAGGGAAACCTACATCTACTCCATTCATGTTTGAAGTCGGTGGTCAAAGCAAAAGTATATTGTACGACCAAATACAGGTTTGAATCATTTTGTTATCACGTCGGTTACGAACAGCTGATATCATATCTTGTTCAGGATAATGAACAGTTGTCAAATTAACTGTTTTTAATAAAATGAATTTTCACGCCTATCGATCGATGGTTAGAGTTTATGTTTATGTTAAGCTATTGCTATAGAAATGATGGCAGCTAAGTGATGCAAAACCGCAACATACCATATAACAGCATCGTACTTGTAACGTAAACGATAAGATTCAAGTTAGTAATGAACAGGCTGTAAGGTTTAGCACCTTCCTGCGCAAAATTTAGTCCTCCGTCTGGTACTTCCTCCATCATGCCATAGTAGTCATACAGCATCTTGCTTCTGAATTTAGATAGGCCCTGACTGGCTGATAGTGTTCAGGTAATGTTACAAAGATAGCCGGCACACTTATTCCGTAAGCATGGGGCCCAGTATAGCGGTTAACCGTTCATATGTGAAGAAACGAACATTCCATAAGTGAAATCGTGCCAAAGTCCTCAGGTGAGCTAACCTCTTTCAAAACACGCAACAATGTGGGATAATGAAATAAACTACTTTGTACAGTCATCAGAATGGTAGATACCTGAGTTCGGATTTATTTGATCCAGTGTAAGATCGATCGTAAAAGTAATGTCTGTCTGTGCGTAACCATAGACTGGAACCATCACTTTAACCGAATGTATACCGCTGACAAGTTGGTTGGTTCCACAAACCAGTTGTGTGTTCGTGGGAGCAGATGTGGAATTGAGCAAGCAGTCGTATTGGTCGTCTACTTTCACTTGCGGCTGCCCGCTTGTGTCTCCGAGCAACCGAGTGCCAACAATCGTAAGCTGGTGCGTTCTGTCACCTTCCCAGGTGACAGCCTCAACAGTGATGCGTGTTATTTGCGGGGTCACAGCCTGATCGTAAACAAACGCATTTGCTAGACTGCTTTGCGTCACTCCATTGACTTGTACAGTCACATCCACGGTTGCAGTGTTGGTAGTGGCAGGTGAAGATGGCGTGTAGCACGTTAACTCATTAGACGTACTGGGCAGTCGTGACGGTTGACATACGGCGGTTCCAATGAGCACACCCCAACCGTTTGCATCCAGACCGTTCCCTGACAACCTTACCAACGTGCCGCCAGCGAAACTACCTGTTGCTGGAGTTACACTGTTCAAACGAATGACGCTGGTCACACGTAATGTTGAACTAATCATTGCTTTGCCTCGGATAGCGTGTAAAAACGTTACCGCGTGGTCACCGAACGGTAAATTCCCAGTCAGCTGACAAGTCACTGTTTGCGCATTTCCACTCACTGCAATGCAAGTCATTTTGCCAATATTAATAACCAAATCGACAATACTCTCGGAATCCTTAACCAACTGGGAACCTTTTAGTGTGATATTCTGAACGGCACTGACAGTTTGAGGTTCCACAGTCGTAATTTGTGGTGTTTGTGCCGGATCGAATACATAAACGCAGTTGGAAGCAGAAGCACACTTAGCCGAAATCCATTGACCAGTGGGATCCCGAACTTGAACGTTGATGTTCATCTCTGTTGTTTGCGAAACTGAAACCATTCCTTGAGCAAACTCTGCCAGTTTGCACTCGAGTTCACCCGGTCGGATGGTGATTACTTTGCAGTTGTATCCAGATCCAAGAGATACACGATTATTTTCAACGTAATCTGAATCATATCCTGATCCTGTGATAGTCAGTTGACCTCCTCCAAGAGGACTTCCATGTTGCACCACGTTTACCGGACTAATCTCAGGCAGAAAATAAATGAATCGATCGGTTACATTAGGGAAAGTTGTCAACAAAACTGATCCCAAAGTAGAATGCGTCAACTTGGCTTCAAGCAATTGCCCAGCAATCAGGTTGGAATCAACAGCGTTGGCGTCCGTGATTGTACATTCGATGGTGTTCGCATTTGCATTTGTCTGAGTTTGATGTACACATTCTGCTCCGTTCAGCGTGATGACCATATCGTTGTGGCAAGAGGCCAGTCCTTGAGTTAGAAAAATTATTCGATCACTAGCTGCCACACGAGATGGCTTGAATCCGTCTACTTGCGGCGTCAGACAACGACGAACGGCGTACGTGTGTTTAGCAGTCAATGCTGCAGGTACTCCCAGATTGATACAGGGAATCAGGCCGGAACACGTTGAACTTCCCGTATAGTCGGTATCTGAAAGGTAAAATTACACGGTTGAACATTTTGGTCAGGAACCGTTATGCGGGTTTTAATCGATTGACTGTTATCGGAATAATACCCAGGGCAAATTACGCATTAAAACTGGGAACCAAAACCAGAAGGCTATTGATGAACAGTCGTAATTTTTGTATTATTTTAGCCCGACAACCTTGAAAATCTGATGAAAAGGTTCTCCCATCCAATCATTGAATGGTAGTCTAGTTGATTGCCTTCAACTACATGATTCTTCAGCGTTATTTAGAAGTTTTTGATCGTATTCAGCTTATGGTCACTATTGTTTAACCATTAGCCATAATTTTTAACTCATATGGTCATAGGTTTTTTTCACATTGTAGTAACTTTTAACCGTTTTTATTATTTTCAACGAAAATTAACCATACGGAACAAGAACACACGCACTGAGTTCTCGGCTTATTGATGGTAGCACATGTGTTGTCAATCAATATCCATTGGTGCTTCACTGTTGTACGTGGACAAATGCACCAACGTTCAGCAGGGCCATATGGTCCCAGGCAGTGGTGGTAACACCTAAGAGATGAGCTGTGTACGTCGAATAGACTGAATCTTCGCTTTCCGATAGCCACCGGACGGAGATGTAGTGGATTCA
>JTDE01000360.1:179169-196540 GCA_014338405.1 Paragonimus skrjabini miyazakii
TATGAAATATGCCTCAGTTAAAAAATACAGAAATTTAGGACAGGGTAATATGTAATTCTACTTTTGACAGTCCACTATTCACAGCAGTCTTAACTTTTGATCTAGTTAAATTGTAAGCCAGCTGATCCACACACCATCAACATACTGTGATGCTGTTTACCGTTAGAAAAGTTCAACAAGGAAATCGCGTTTCTAAAAATTCTGCGTCCTAGTCTTACAGGAAACAGAGTGGCGAGTTGCCCTTTTTCCGTGAGTGCTCCTCGTAATAGCGTTAGTATGTACATCCAGCAAGTGTAACCGGATACACCGAGTGAAAAGTACCGAACGGTTATTGTCGGTAACTGCGCAGATATCATTATTCAGTCGTGCCTAATGTGTGGTGAGATGCACACCACATTTGCCTCACGAATACTTGGAAAGGAGATCGGCACAATACTGTGCATTATTGACGTCCTCTAATGTGTTCGGACAGGCAAAACTAAAAAAATCGGACTAAATTAGAGGCTATGGTCAAAAGGGATATGCGTTCAACCAATGACTTTAGGAATAAAATAACCATACATCAATATTGACCCTGAGTGGTCGTGGGATCGACGAGCTGTTACGCCATAACATTATTTGTGGGATTACGAATGTGAGTTGATCTAGGAGTATGACTTTTGGTTATTGATTAGGGTATGATAAAACACCTTTACTAACGGTGAAATCACTGCGAATTCTACAGTCTGAAATAACCAGTTCTATCCTATATCGTCCCTTCACAGGTATGTATCCGTTAAGCAGGTGGCTACTACCAACAATTTCGGAACCGGTAAGATCTACACCTTAAACATGAGTGAAGAAATTCATCCAACATGTCGTCTAATTAGCTAGTCGCTTTCTAGGTGGTAATAAGTGATCTCAGGCGAGAGAACGGAAACATGAAATAAATAATTAGTTAATTAAACTGCGGTTGTAAACGGTAAACAGATTCGCAACTAAGTGGAAGTAATGGTTAAATCATGTATGTCACGCTAACATATTGTTTTCTGTCTATGACCTACTCATAGAACGGAAGATCGTTTGTTTTGGATATATATGAAATCGTTGAAGTACATAGGTTGTTCACTTCAAGCGGGCTTACAGTGTACTGATCAACACGTGGTTCTGTTTTTTCCCCATCATCTAATCACGTTGTCCAGAAAGGCAGATATACTTTTTTCAAACTCAAATGACGACATCGCCTGAAAACGTTTGGTATAGACTAACGGTAATTAAGAGAGTTCACTTGCACCGGTGTAGTGTGTAACTGGATTGAAACTCACTTGTTTACTTAAACGTTTACTGCCAATTCATTTGGAAGGCGATACTGAAGTGTGTTATAGCTGTCCTGTGACTTGTTGCTCGATTCGACTGAAGTGGTCGGCAATCTGCAATGCGTATCACAGGTCAACCTACAGGCTGGCCTCCAAGCATTTGATTTGATCTTCGAGTTGTAGGTCAAGCAGAAGAACACTGAGTCGGTGCTTAGGTCCTTTATCAAAGGACTGTGCTCACTTCCGCTTGACTAGCACAGACGCAATCTAAACGTCTATTTCATTGCGATCTAGCGTGGAACTGCAATTTTGCTACAATGAGGTTGTGGGTGACTGGCTGAATTACAACACGAGAAATCAAACCGAGATAATTCAGTGTCACACTATTAAAACACACTATAGTGGTAGGGGTTTAGTGAGGAGGCTTGGACAATGGGATTAGCCTGGACAACTTTATTGCCCATGTCCCAAAAAATAAGAAATCATCGTCATATCTGCACTGAAACAATACACGGATTATAGGTTGTGCGTCGGTGTTGGGTATGGAACTCGAACTTTAACAGATGTGGCGTTACCGAGGCATTAAAGCCTCGCCCGTAATTCATCACTGGTTCAACCACAAACAACCAAATATACTGATGTTACTTTAAATTGAAAAATCCAACTGGGCATTCCAAAAATCCCAAATCTGGTGTTGCTTCATCAGACCGTTACAGTACAGCGCTGCCAGTTTGCAATGACGGATAAAGAAGATTGAAATAAGACACCTTACAGCCTATACATTCGATTATTAGGTAAAGGATAATGGCCAGTTTTCTTTGTGGGTTCAGTGCTTGCTCGCACAAGGCGGGATGGCATAGGTATGATGAGACTGTTCACTGTCCAGCTGCCGTTGACAGCCTTTCGTCACTCGACAGGCGACCACAACAAATGCCGATTGTTGCATTTTCAAATGGAACTGGTTTACTGTAAATCTACTGACACGGCAGTCGCGTAGGACTAAGCAGACTCCATTTACCCTAACTAAGACCGCCGGTTTCTAAAGTACAAAATTTACCGACGGAAATCGACCTACGCATTTGGCACGCACATTTTTAAACTGTTGACGGAAGTTATCACAAGTCAGCGTGTTGTTAAATTACACATTTTGAAGATTTTTATTTACCAAGTTTGATTATAAGACCTTTGAAAACAACAGAACGTAACATAACTGACTGGACTATTTGGAATCTAACGAAATGAAACTTACTGAAGGCACCCTTATGGTTGGCCACGATGTCGTTGTATCTCACTACAACTTCTCCTACACAGTCACCGAAAGGCAGCACTTCCACGACGCCAACTGAGGGGAAGTCCTTCCCAGAGCAGTAGTAATAGAAACCCGGCTTGGTGAAAGTAACGGAAAACTCGCCTGAAATGTGAGTGTAAAAATGTACACAGTGTTTGGCTGACGCAAGCCATACATAGGAACATAGTATGGAATTAGGAGTTGTGCTCTGAACGAAGTAGCTGCATAATCTCAGTCGCCTTTTATATTGATAGTGACCAACATTTTAATTACTAATCAACAGAAAGGTTTGGAACATTGCGTTAAGTGAACTGAGTACATATAACCACAGATGGACGCATTCCACGGAGTAAAAACGGGATGAAGTATCTCGTTTACAGCATGTCATCTTCAAACCAAATACGGTATCATAAACATAAAAACATTCGCCAACCTAAGATTGCGTGTAATCTAATTCATTGAGTCTAGTGGCATTGCGGATTACGGGCATGTTCAATTTGATGCCGCGTCATTTGTTTCAACGACGGTAAGCCACGTTGATTTGAACAAAAGGGTTTTGAGTGCACACACTCAGGTTTTGCAGCCGGATTCCAAAAGCGCCCGCAACAGCCAACATATACTTCACACTTTTGGTACGAAAATATGTTTCACGGTAGATCGGCTTAAGTGCGACATCCCTACGACAACGTGACCCGAGGTGACTAGCAATGTATTCATACGGGCAAACTTCTTGTTGTGCTACCAATTCAACCTGCTCCACAGGAACAAGAAAATTAGGGTTCCAGTAATGTGATGGTATGTTGGGGGCATAACTGGACGACCAGCTTGAGGAAAAGCGATGATCATAGCTATTCGGCAAAGAAAATCATTCTCAGGACCGTGCAGAACATTTTGGCTAGCAATACACTGAAAATGTCGTTCGTGTTTGGGAGTTTCATACAAGTCATTTTAAGTCTGACAGAAGCTAGACGGTCTTGAGGATCCAGTCATTGTATATTAGGAGCAAAAAAGTTATCGGCATAGTTAGTAGCAAGAAAAGTTTCATTCAAAAGTTGGAGTTCTTTGTCAAACATATCACCAAGACGAATTTTGTCGACTTGGATTATCAGACGTCGTATCACGTTTCGGTTCTGCTTGATTAAAACTAGATTGTGGAACTGGGCATACTGACCGTTCCATGTTTTTTTCTCATGTGCGTTTCGCTAAATTCATTCATCTGAACGCTTCAATAAACAAACAAGGAATACTATTTTTTGAAACAAAAACACTAGTCGTTTGATACAGAGCAGCCGATTTCCATCAGAATCAGTCTTTGACATGAGGTGTTTTACGCTGAGCTTCATTTGTTATGAATACTGTGCTGACCATCATCCAACTCTGTGATATTTGTACGTCGCTTATCCAAATTTTTGGAACTACATAGTTACGTCCGCTTTAGACCTACCGTTTGCTTGTACAGTGAGTAGGACTTACATGATTACAGTCATATAAGCTGAACAGTATTTTGCTCCCGATTTCATCGAGTAATATAGTGTCATAAAGGTAGCGTGTGAAAACTACAAACATCCAGCTGACTGAAACGACTTTGCTAGGACTTCTGACTTCCTAAACACACACCAGACTGCCATCCTACCCAGCCTGAGGCTACTGAGATTGTAAGTCACTTCGTATCGGATTTAAACCCTCTGATTCATCATTGTTTGGTTATAGTAGATAAAAGAATTAGTTCACAGTTGGAAGGCCTTTCTGGCTAACTTATTCTGTACGGAGGCGCTAAATCCGATTTACACTTCTGTTAGAACTCATCGTTCGTACTTTCCGTTTCTCCAACCATGAATGAGATTCGACCCATTTGCTTGCGCGGCGAGTATGTATACCATAACATCACTGATCTCTGTGTGTACAGGATCAGCGTGACACATTGAATTGTTCATTCAGGTTCAGTGACACGTAGACTGGTGTTCACATTCAGACATAAACAAGCCGACCCACTGCTGAAAAGTTGTATTAAAAACGACCTAAATGTAATGTTCACTTCTATAAGGGTTTAACAGAAACCACATTTGAGTGCTAACAACATGATAAAATAAGAATTACACCCAATTATAAAGAATGCAGCTTCCTGACTAAGGGTAAACATGAAAGTAAGTAGAAGCTACTGATAGCAATAATCATTTTATCCTCACCTGACGTCATTTCCGCGCTTTGGAATCCGCCTATTACTGGTCTTAGTACCACCAGACTTTCCACTTGGTAAATGCCGAATGGCCTGCTTTCTTTCGGACTAGACCACCTCCAAGTTACCACATCACCTTGGGTTACCCTTAACATGGGCGGTTCCCATCGATATCCCTGACCTTGGGCTGCAATTGGAAGAACAGAATATATGTGGTGGGTTGAACATATGCATTTTTCTGACACAATTTAATTGAGATGTTTTACAATCTGTTAACACGCTGCCTTAAGCGGAACAGAACTGGTAACAACTAGGTAGCACTATGGGCAGCTACATTCAAATACCTCATATTTATCCTATTTTACTCTTTATTTTCCGCCTGATTATCAACGCCAGGCTCATGCTAGTCGCCATTTGGCTTTTCTAGTTCACTCTAAAAATCCTGTCGTACTCAATCCTTCCGCCAAATTCAATCGTTTCACCACCTGTGACTAATATACCACAAGTGTGTACTCTTCGTTCACACAACGTTCACACACGTAAACGTATCAAACACATTAACTGCAGGTGTCGACTTTGAGCACACTAGGAGAACAATAGAACAAAATGTGTCTGGCAGGGCCATCAGTTTTTAAACTAAAGTAACTTTAGCGTTCACTTCGTCATCTCGCCTGATTTTAACCGTTCAGTTTATAGGATGACGATTGAAGAAGTTTTACTTTACTGCTATAGAAAACGAGCGATTAATGTTGAGCATATAAAGCGTCTTGATCTAGTGATCGACAGCGTTTGAATTAATTAGTAAACTGCAAGCAGTGTTACAAAACAGGGTTCTGGCATGAGGACTGATATATGAATTAGATGATTGGATCTTCTTAGCAAGAATGCTAATTCATTGTTTACCACGCCGTTCATTAAGGTTTTCTTTTAATGGGTTCCATTCACTTTTAATATATACTTAAAAACTGCGTAACACATTTTTTTTATCGACCAACACAGAGACAGGAACGCAAAACTGAAGATCTTTTTTCTTCCTGTAATAAACTATAAACTTACAAAAAAATGATTATTTTCTGTTGAGCTGGACCTTTATGCCGGTTAAAAACATCACTGTTATACGGTCAATTTGAGCAAATTACGAATGGTTAATTAAACCCTATTCCAACACTTTTCTTACGTATTAACAAGTGATTTCGTTTGAACATTGCTGTGAGAATTTTCGGTGTTTTTCCTTCTCATAATTATCATGCCTGCATCAATCTAACCCAAGTGAGTGGTATGGTATTTGTTCACAATTTTCTTTTTTTTACCATACAGCCTTCCATCTACCAAAGTTTGTAGAGGAAAGGTTATTAGGTCCAATATATTGTTCAGTTTTTATGGGCAAGTAAACTATACATTTGATTTTATGTACTCAAAATCTAATGGTTACTGCTACATTCATGACCACATTCCAATATAAACTGTGATTCTCTTGGCAACACACTTATGAGATTCATCTGGCATTCAGATGACTTATGGAACGAAACTTGGAAAGTAAACAACATTCGCTCCGGAATGACATGGCCAATGAGGTCGTGGAGAATGTAAATAGGAAAATTTGCTACAAAACTCACAGACAGACAGAAGAGAACTGGCTATAAATCTGTCAAACCAAACAATGAGCGTTGTGGGCAAACATTGGTGTATACAAAAAATCTTCTAGAGTTCAGCACAGAAAGAAGTTCACCAATAATAATAGAAGATATAATGCGAGATGTTAACAATTCATATATTGCTATTGGTTCATGGAAGAGGAGTGCTTCTGGTGCTGTTAGTGCGGACTTTAGCGAAAAAGATACTAGAGTTGTTTGATAGGCTAGAAAAACTGATGCTTAATTTTTTAATGTTTCTACGAGATCAGTTTTCCTTCTAGAAAACCAATAAATCAATATTTGGAAAGCGATTTAAGCGTCATTTGATTTTTCACAGCAGATAGGTTGTACTGTAACTAAAACGCACAGACAGTAACCATCTACAGAATTGTGAATTCATTCCGAGATCACTATGTATGTCACGTGCCCAAAAGGGGTTATGTAATCATTAGTCGTGCTCAAAAACCAGTGTTGACAGCAGAAATGTGTGTATCTACAAAGAGATAATTAGTTGCAGAAGCCATTGAATGGAATTACCAGTCGAAAATCAATCTAACTAGCATAAGTCAATGTCAATTGGTAAATAATGCATCGAACCAAATCATCAATCGGCGGCGGCAAAAATATCTATAAAAGTGTTATTTGCATTATGGGCATCAAAACAGCCAACACACTTAGTCTGTCGATACCTCAACTCTTAAATACTTCGTAAAAAAATAATCTCAATAATGAAAAGCCTTTCGGCAACAAGCTTTATATTCTGATAATTTTCATTGCTTTCTAGTGTATCATCTAACTCAAAATACAACCGTGATAATACAATGGTTAGTATAATTATGCACTTCAACGATTCCGTTAATGACTTGCGTAAATTGGAATGCACGTGCCAATACCCTTTTGGTTTGTAAGATACATTTCGTCAACTTTGTCGTCCTTCATCTCTTTATTGATGCAAACAGCAAGTTGGTAAATGTAACACAGTAATCATCGAGGATAATATGTGTATTATTTTTTTAAATTATCTATTAAAAACGCTTGCTTGTTCCGAAAAATGTTATCAAGTTTTTCTGTACCTATAACTGAATTAAACGGTGTATCGGTGATGAAGATTTGAGTAGATGGCAGTCGACAGTAGCACTAGTTTTTGGAGTCACTACCGCAGCTTGTGCTATCTTTAATCGACTATTGGTCCCGCATAGTTTCGGCAACCCAAATTTTTCGATGCAGTGTTTGAAGAAGCTGGTTTCATGTAGACATCTACTTGACGCAGCATCACTTTGGGCCAATAATACTTAGAGAGTTTGATTCACAAAGGACGTTAAAATAATGCATAACATCACCTTGGATCAAGCATACAAAGTTATTTCCATACATACTTGAATTAAAACACCACATTGGTTGCCACATAAACTGCGCAATCCACTTAGATCGATTAGTCTTCTGTTTTCACTCTTAGTTTATATACTCAACTATAACTGGTTGTCAGGCCAATCTGACAAGCTTCCACTCGTATTCACACTGACCGAACAACAACTCAAATCTTAACGGTCCGGGTCCGTTTGCATTTTAATGATTACCTATTTTCAACTACCATCAATGTAATGTGGTTGCTTTACACCAATCTATTTCATATAACTTTACATTTGTAAGTGGTCTACCTGATTTGAGAAAACTAATCATTATAAGTGAACCTTTTACGAAGAACATTCTTATTGGTTATTCATAAATTGGTATAAACTATCTCGTTTCATGTAGAGCATTGAAGTTTACCGGTGTTGTGTTTTTTCTTGATTAAACTTCATTTTGGGATTCGCGTTGGTGACGAAATGTTGCAGGTGAAAAAACTATCACTTATATTCCTTCTGCATACTGGAGAGCTCAGAAGAATATAAAGCTTTTCCAGCCTGTCTAATTAGGAATGGTATCGTAACAGTTTGTCAGCATGCACTTAGTTCATTGAGTCAAACAATGTAACTGATATTGTAACAACTCAATTGGGCGCCTTGCCATATTCAGCCCTTGACTAATCGCACAAGGAGAGTAATTATCAGAGACAAATTTACAAATTGATTGACTTGTCTATCTTAAAATGGCTGTTCTGAAACGATTGTGAATGTGAGCAATTTAACTCTGAGCTAATCACTTGATAGTAACTAGTTAAATTAAATATAACTAAGCGAAAAATGTGGTCCATTGGAAAAGTTTAATCAACTAATTCTTGCGGAGTGATCTGTGACCCAACTGGTACAACGTTCTTCACATTTTGGAACAATATAAAATGATATGGGAATAATATATAGGCTTAATAAGTAGTTGAATAAATGACTTTATCAACCATACCTGTATAACAGTTATAGTTGGTCTACTTAGATACTATGCTTATGAAGATGCAGTACTCCGTTCCAAAATGAATATCGTTGCAGTAAATACAACCGTACAGAGCACTACTGTTGATTTTTGAAATTAGAAGAGGTCCTGCTGCGAACTAATTTGGATTCTGTTTGATTCGAACCGAAAAAAGCAACGGTATGTCCAGGCACATCAGGCACTGTATTAGATGTGATACAAAACCAGCAGAGATTCTTAGCTTCCGATTTGTGGAATAATTGCCCATTCATTGAACCATACAAAATGATTTAGGGGAGTGATTGCTCAAGCAAGCATTCTGACAAATATCGTAATAGAATTTACCAAAATTGAGTCGATTAGATTTAGCGTTCAAGCAGTTGGGTTAATTCGCTTATATAATGCTATAGTGATATTTCGTATCTATGCAGAAATACAATACCTGTCTAATGGACGTTTGTTTTAATTTCTAAGGTATCTACGGTCACTACAAAGATTTGATTACACTTACTAGATTGAATCCCCAAATTCTCAGTCACGTGTTCTATGCTCATTGCTTGTGTAATACATGTGATTGTAGTGCTTGTGAGATCGGTGACACTGCAAGGTACAGGATGCGGTTGAACGCAAGTCGCGGAGGTCGTGTGAAAGTCTAGCCACACAGTGCTGTTCGGGATAAAACCAATACCTCGTAGTTGTAACGTCTGGCCGCCTAACCAACTACCTGCTTGCAACACAACCGAATCCAGTTGGAACACATATGTGATTGGTAACCTGAATCGGTAGAGTAAAGGAGCAAATGGTTGCAGAAAAGTCTCAGGAGACTTAGTGAATGGAAGTTATGCCAATATGATTACGTTGAAATGTTGGTATCCTAATTTATGTGAGAATAGAACGCCCTCTTTCAGTTTTACAAACTTATGTTTCGATGTATACATTTGTTCTCATATATAAATAGTACACTTCGCGTAATTGTATAAGGTTGAATAAAATCGGAAGAACGATAACCAACCAGACACAAATCACAATCGGTTTCCAGTCTGCTCACTGTGGAAAGGAACGTACTGTGGACAAAATAACGCATTTATCACTAGTTATGACTATTAAAAAGTTACCCCTACCAAACTAGCAGGCAGTGTTCTTTTGGTTAAACATAGTGGAAATATATTTGACTTAAATCCGGTCGTCCTTAATCGACTTTGTTTGAACGGATATCGCCTGGTCAGTAAAACCCCATAAATTATGTGTGATTTGTGATACAGTCGATCGCCCAAAGTTGAACGTATTATTACAATAAAGTAAATTAATTTAGCTCTGCATCAACTTTGTCCGGGACTTTTCATTTTCTTATTAACTACGGTCTTCCTCACACATGACTGCCGGAATCAGTTAAACTTTAGTAATGGTTGTCAGACCTGGATCTGAGTGGAATTGGTTAGCGCGACATTGACAATTCGGTCATTCTGCTGTTATCCACCCAAAATTGATCGAAACAATAGTTTTTCTAGTGAATGATCCAACCTTTACTTATGTTGAATTGATCGTTTTATTAATCCAGCTTATTCGACGATTCATCCGAACAAGTCTATCAGTTGACATCATACTCATCTTCGGTACAACTATCCGTATCCGTTCCCATGCATTCAGTTACATAACAGTACGTGAATTCGTATGCACGGCCAAACTGGTTTTAACAAAGTTGAGCACCTTATATTTTGGAAGATAGTTGTGAACAGGCGATTGTCATTCATCAAGTTAATTTTTATCAGTCCTCTTCTAGTTGCTATTTTTGGGGCTCAGTTATATAAAGCTTTGGTAAATACATGTTCATGCAATAGAAAATCGAACAAATTAAGAAATTGTCAGTATACGCCTTAAATTTCAAACCACAGTCACAGGGTGGTATATAGTCCACTTTTTAATTTATCTACACCTTTTGAGATACTGAAAGAAGAAATTGATTTTCATGAATGTGAACTGAAAAGAAGTTACACAGGCATTCCTTTGCGTTGGGAAAGTTCTATATAGCTATCTACTTATGTGATCGTAGATTCAACCTCAAGACGAATAGACATTTAGCACACTGGTTACAGACTGCTGTGCCCCTCAAAGGTCCATTTTATATTCCCTGTTGTTTATTTCTTTTGTTCTCAGAATACTTGGCACATACACATCATGGAAGCGGTTGTTCACCAGCGACACTCAACTCTGGCGAGTTGTAGAGTCTGGAAGGTGTGGACACTCTACAGCACCTTTTGGATTGTTTATATCATTGGTCTATGAAAGCGACTTGTTATTTAGCGTCGACAAAAGCAGTCGTACACTGATTACAACCTTGGGGACGTCGGATTACTCATATCCATATATGAACGAGACTTAGGAGAGTCATTGACAGACATACAAAGTCTGTCTACAGATATCGCAGCCAGGACTTAAAAAGGTAATGTAATCTTCCATCTCAAGAGTTTTCCGAACATGTTCGATTTCATAATCCTCCCACTACTGGTGATGTGCGTATAGGCTTAATATCCTCATCCTAAAAAATGAGTTATTTATAAGGCGCTGAAAAACCGGCGAATAGAAGACTTATGAGGATCAGGAGACTCCCATATCCAAAGAGACTAACAAAATTAGGTCAGTGCTCAACAAGTTGTAGATATCTCAGGAGTCATCCACTAACAAGAGTTTCCCGATCAAACAGGGATGGAATCCTAGTGGATTATTGGTTGAAGTTGGATTAAGGAATTACCAATTTACTGTGTGAACAGAACTGCTTTACAGTTAGATTTCGTTCACAACTGAACGCACTACCGAACATTGTGACCAAAGCTGAAGCGGTTTGGAATGTTAAAATCCTATTCGCCCTTCACATTACTTTGGTGACATCTTGCACCACATGTTTTCCAACTACCATTCTGGTCAAGTCCAGTAGATTGTCAAATATGAACATGTGATAGAACTTTATTGTAGGGACTTCTGATGTTTATTATCGGCAAGAGTGTATGCAAGCAGCTTTGGTGATGTTTTTTATTCAACTCGATTCACTTTTTGGAATCAGAGTTTCAAAAATGAATTGCCCGGCTAACACTGAAACAGGATCATAAAAGCGAAGGTCTTCCCATCTTACTTGTAACAGCGTATTAACCTATAAACCTATACGTAACCATTGAGAAATCTTAGCAAATGAAAACTAACCTAGTAAAATGAGATCAGATATTCCAAAACCACCACATCTACAAATTCAACTGTAAAATTTCCTGTAGTGTTTGGTATCAGTGTCCTCTTGACGGGATGCTTATAACTGGCACATTTTTGTCCATGTCTACGTTAGCAACCGTGTTGACACGTGGTATTTGGTACCTCAACGCGGTTCGATTTTCTGTGACCGCTTATCCTACATTTCGAACGACAACGTAACCTATATAGACAACCTGTCCACTCATTGTATGCCCGACACAGTTAGCAGGTCCAGATTGTCCGATATAGCTGGTGTCTGTACAACCCTCTCTCGCACTCACCCATCGCTACACATTCACACATTATCCCGCTCATGGTTTGGTACTGTCATTGGTCACGAACGTTATCAAACCAAAAAGCCATCAAGCCCACGTACACATGTTCACCTTATTAGATGTTTGAAAAGGGAATGACACAGAACATCGTGTCCGGACTCAGTGACATGAACTACACGGTACACGATCGTACCCAAAGGATTTACTCTCGGTGACTTGTACAGCTTACCCCAACAAAGGAATTACAGTTTAAGGATTGTCCTCACATCAATCCATTCATCTGTCACACCCAGCAAGCTTCAATTGATTCAATCAGTCTTCCACAATAGCAATTTCTATTTTGTTATACCAATTTTGATAAGTCCGAACATCTTGTTATGTAGTTTTGTTATTCGCTTATATTCAGTACACTGCTATCTACCCGTTTTTATACATATATATATATATATATTTACTGGCAATATCTTCTGATTATAAGTTAATTTCAATAATTTTGTCTGATCGAATAACTCACGTGTTAGCAGAGAAGCCAGCGTTTGGAGCATACACTGCGAGGTTTTTATTACCGTCTTTTGTTTGTGTGGGAGCCAGCAGTTTAATTTCTGTATCCGTTTTCGAAATGAATTCCACCACGCTCGTATTGCCCACTTGAACTTGATTCACACTTGTAAAACCAGTGCCAGTTATGGTTATTGAGGTTTCACCTAAAAGTTTAATGAAATCAGAATTATATATTTTAAACTGCTTTGGTGCCTTATATTGCTGGCTGCTACTTAACCAAGATATGACTGGCATCATGAGCTGTTTACATTGACATTCATTCTTGGTCTCCTCCTCAGTGGTACCGTGTAAATAGTTAGATAAATGATACAAATGATTTCACAAACAATTTCGTTTATAAATTATTCTGATGGGCAAGCCTCTAGCATTTAAACATCTTTCAAAGAGAGCTAACTTACAAAACTCAAGAAGCGATATACCATTTGGATTTGACGAGCACTTGTTCTGAAAAACGATATCTTCGAAATCCCTAGTCTTCATTACTATATTTCGTTAAAATCTACCTCCTGTGATTGAAAGCGTCAGGGAGGCAGTTTTTCCATTCAGCACATTTTGCCTTATGCATACAGTCGACCGAAACAGAAGTCCAGCTTAGATTATTTTGATGTCTAAAACTGATGGCTAGCTACAGATATTCATTAACCAGTCATATGTTTGTTGGTCATTAAAGCGTTTGAAGCAAATGTCCTAGCGTCTTAATTTGAAAAAGTTTGATAGAAGTACTTAAGAAAATTCCTCCAGGGATATTTCATTTGAAGATTATTTTGCAATTTTTCAAGAAGTATGACAGATTTGTGTAGTTCTTCTAAGGACTAGTCAACTGAAAATAGCCGGAATACATCCGTTGAGGCGACTGGAAATGAAAACCAAAACACGTGTGACGATTAAAAAAGCGGTATATATGCGCCAGACAAAGTCTTTCGAAATGATGGTTGATGGATGGGCTCAAGTTTAGAGGACAAGTAAGAGAGGAGAGAGAAGGTAAAAATAGTATCTGTTTTTTAAACTACCATTGAATCCCAAAGTTGAGTACACTTTTTTCTCCCGACAGACTGCAGGGTTCCGAAATTCATCATTAATGGCTTTCAAAAAGCAAACTCAATCTTGATTCTGACTGCCTATAGCCATGGGAATAATGACAACATTTACCGTATGGCCGCTCTGATGCCAGTACTTTGTGGTGGCCACAGGTAATTACAGGTTTATTCCGACTTCAGTGACTTTTCTGTCGTCTTCGTCTCATCTTCCTTTGGACAAACTGGAACGTGCTATAACTTTGAGCAAGGCACATGTGTCCACATTACATAAATACTCATTTTGCCTAGTACTTCTGTAGTGTTAAACATCCCGTTTCTTTTGTCAGCTTTTTCAAATTTATACTTTGAAGAGGATCCGCTTGAATAATTTTTTAGTGTCACTCACCTAGCTAGAGTTAAAACTTTTCTCACTAAAGTTGAAAAATAATGAGAGAAATTAGTTTTCCATTACTTCTCTTTCTTCCGTTAATCAAAACGTGGTAACCTTTTATTACTAATATTGGAAACCTGCATAATGTGCTCGGTACAATTTAAGCTTGTCTTTCAAATGTCCTCAGATAGTTATAACAGAATCTTCATGATATTACACGTTGAATTAAATATCACGACGTGGAGGTCACACCGGTGTTTAAGTAAGCATATAGCAGGACTCACGTTTTCTGGGCTGGCTAGAAGTTACTTCTTGTTGCATATTCAAAGGAGAATCACAGGTTTATGCATCGAGCTGTCTGGGTGCCAATTATTTACTGATCTGACCTAAACGAATCCCTCATAAGCTGATATACCCCCGAAAATCCTTCTTTCTAATAACCAGTCTGTAGAGATGTATACAAAAGTTTATCTCTTTTCCACGCGATGGTTCTGACTATGTAATGCTCACCGGTTGCTTTTCACTGCAGTCGTCAGTCTTTGATACATCAAGCAAATTGCGGGAAAACAGTCATTCAACAACCAGTTTTTTCCACCTGTTAGCCAGTTCAAGGCCAACTGTTAAAAATCGAAGGCTGAACAGAAACTGTGATATATGGTTATATGCTACAATTCTTTAGAGGGAACGTCATTACTGATGCTTACTTTTGTACAGCCCAAATGTACAATGCGACTCAGAAACCCAACACATGTTTCATGCTTGACTAGATTAAAGATTTAAATCTCACCGTCTTATCCGGCACTTTTCCGGGATAGACCATATGCTCACTGTCAGCTAAGCTGTACCCTTGGGTCAATAGCGCTGAACGAGATGCTCTTTGTTAACTCATGTCCTCCACACAAAAGCAGAAGAGTTTCAAGATGCATAAACCATCCCAGGTTAACTAAACCCAATACTAGTTAAACCTATCCTTTTCGGTTCCGATTTGAAAATAAATAATGATTGGCAGGCTATTCCTTTTGTTCAACGACTTGAAGCTTTGGTTCATCTATGAAAGAAGTGCGTAATCTCTACACCTTATAAACTATCGTTTCAGACAGATTTTTTGGCGACAGTTGGACAGTTTTTATAGGTAACTATGACTTCCCTGGAATTGTTTGTTGAGAATGGTATGACCATGCTGTCAGGAGTGGGATCTTATCACTGTATACTTCGTGTGTTTACAGAGAGTCCATTATACAGGTCATAACACACCAGAGATGTTAACAGCTGAAATTACTCGCAATATATTCATGTAACGTCCCATCCGGAAGTTTGGAAAATACTGACCGTTCCGCTTAGCAGGTTTGGATGTTGTTCTTCCTCAGGTCAAAACCTGTTAAACACTTATTCAAGTTATGATGTAATAGTGTTTCCAGGATACGTTTTGTTATAGCGAATAAGGTGACGAAGCCCATGAAATTATTAATTCTTCTTATCCAGTCTAATTTCGACTCCTTAGACATAGTATTTTTCTTCCAAATTCTACTACTTTTTGAAGCCTTTCACCCAATGGTTCAGATAAATATTTAGCTTGTAGTTGAGCATACATTTGCGTGTACTTTCTACAACGATATTTCAGTTGATAAGACATGTGGTCGATTTATCTCCCAACTCTGTGTAGTGGCGTTACTTACTAAATAATGCAAGTCATTAGCAAACACCTTCATGAACGTAATCAGAGGAATTGTAGTATGAGACAGACCATGCGGTAGAATGGTAGATTCATAAAAAGTACATTTTTAACATGCAATAAAGCCAGACGTCTAAATACGGAAGTGCCACGCATGTGACAGCTAACCTAGTTATTGATATGACTGACCTGTTAGAAGAATTCCAGTATTTGGTGACACACTGGTCACTGTGGGAGTTATACGCTGGTCGTAAGTGAACGTCGGTGTACCAGTAATGTCTATCCCATTTTGTCTCACAATTACGGATACGGTTTGAGCTGCAGTCTGCAAACGAAAATGTGAAAACGTCTACTGGTTATTGAAGAAATATTTTTTGACATGTATTGAAATGTTTGAAAATTAAATTTACTTTCTCATAATTTTAGTTAAAATGCACGTCACTCGCACTTCTAACAATTTACGAGAAACATTTCAGCTTCAGAAGCTTTTCATATCAACCGAATGAGTAGTCTATTCGATTCAATTATCTTGTTTTCTGCCCCCATTCGATTAGGTAATCAATTTCCCGCAGGAATGCGTTGAATTGAACACAATTCCAACCATCCCTTAATGAGGGCAAAGTGAACGCTTCAGACTTTATTCATATACACACAGTTTATGATTTATTTGTCAGCTCCGCATATAATTAAGTTGTCCAAAAATGATAAGCAGTTGTCTTATTCCAATCTAAAAATGGCTTTTGTTTTAGCATAACCTTGACTGCTCGTGTTGGTTGCGTAAACAGGAAACGTTACCTGCATAATGCTAAAACTAATATTGCCAACCTTATTGTAATTAGTTAACTTATTATCATTAGTACCAGCTTATCACAGCTAACCCATCGATTTGTTTGTAGAGGACTCTCCGGGACTGTATCCCGACGTCATTCGCGCACAGTACCAGGGACAGTTTCTGTAATTGTCTATCAGGTTACATATAAAGCTACTAACTGACGAATTAGAACACTCGTAGAAAACGACCAATATTCTGTTGAACGTGTAGTTTTCTGCTAATTTGATTCCAACAAGAGCAAGCTTTTGTGTGTTTAACTTCTTCTTTAATGCTTCACGGTTTATTACAAGGTTCAAACAACTGTGCGTAAACTAGTTCTTTAGTAATACTTCTGAATCAACAACACAACTGCGGCGCGAATTAATTAAAATCACAATCAACTACTTGATGTAAATAAAGCAGCCATAGATGTGTAATGAATATAAATTACCTTTGTTCCTTTGTTGGTGATCTTCTTATGGTTCAGTATGTACAATATCGTTGGAGTACACCATTTTGTTTTCATCACTAAAGCACTAACTATTTACCTGGCTTTGATAGGACAAGCTAAGTAGCCTTCAATTCTCTTAGCACATCTGGGATAGTAGTTGTGCGAGCACACATCTCGTTCTGATTCGACTTGCCATTTGAGCTTCAGTTCATCCTACC
>JTDE01000360.1:196640-249732 GCA_014338405.1 Paragonimus skrjabini miyazakii
TTACTTTGATCTGCCACTGAAGACTTACTATGAAATGTCACCAATCTCCACTGCTGTTTAATTGCTATTTTGAGACACGGTGAAGATGCCAAATGTTGCATTTTGCATATTTCTCTAAAGCCTATTGATGAGAAGCTAGTGTTTTAGCAATTATTTGTAGTGAACGTATCTATCTACTTGCAATTATTGTGACGTCCATCTGGTCACAGGAAGAGCCGTAAAGGTCTTGGAGTACGACCGCGGGATTCCTTCCAATGAAAGTCGTTCTAGAGCCAGCTCGAATTGTGGACAATGCAATCATAAATGCTAATTTGTTTCCGAAGTAAATTAAGACGACCACACGTTTTGCGAAGTACAATCTCGTCTGATTACTTTCTATATATACATCCCCTCTGCTGTATGCATCGGGAAAATTATTCACAAAATACTTTTTGCGTGTCTGATAGAATTTCTCATATGTTCATTGTGATAAATGATTGGATTAATTAGATAAATTGGTCAATTATTTGGATCAATAGGTTCATGATTGTTTTATTACTTTTGGTATTTGGTACCATAGTTTTGTAGAAAGAATCTATATGTCAACAGAAGGCGGAGACAAGCGTATGCAGTTTTTTCCACATTTTTAAAGGCAACTCCATATGAGGAACTACTGTTCATTTTACATGCTGTAAAGGTTTTACAATCATTGTGGATTATACCCTTCTACTCTAGGTTGCTGTGAAATTAATTTCGTAACGTCTGAGTGAAATATATTTACGGGTTGTACTGGTTTTGTTCTATGAATTGGTTCAAGTTTACTTTAGGAAGCGGGGGAGTTAGACGAGAACATCGTATTGAAATGCAAAACAGTATTACCGTCTGTTTTGTGAACGATTCGAGTGAAAGAACGCTGAGTGTATCGCACAGCTGAGATGTTCATTGCAGCAAACATATGAAAGAAAGCAGGCTTGATATTTCCTCGCTCGCCATGGAATAAACGTGTAGCCTTGCTCCGTGGTGGTCTACCGATCACAGTGTGTAACAAACGTACCGCATGTACAGTCATGAACATGTGCACTAAATCAGGCAGCTCAGGTGCATTATGTGATAACCATTCACCCAACCCCCTATTTAGATCGTATGACACAAGGGGCTTAAAATGGTCCTCATCCAGTCTGCAGGATTTACCTACCGAGGTGCGACGCCTGTCATTGCCTGGCTAAGTGCAGCTTCTCCTTGGAAACTGCAATATGCAGGCAATATTCACAAATTCAGAAATATACAACCTTTTACATTTAGCTTGTTTGCTAGTCTATTACTTTTCAGGCTGGCAGATGTATGTTGGTGGTTTTGCCAGTCCGTATTAAGTGACATCACTTGTCCGTTGTGTATACTACTTTTCTTTTGTTGGTTCAACCACATGACCATTCAGGAAACAGTTGTTATGTCTTTTTAAATAACTGAATAGCGGCAGTTTTGCTTTACCATGACAGACTGATTAGTTTCTGCCAAAAGTGGGAGAAATGTAGGGGGTGATTTTTTTTAACGTATTCTATTTATTTTAAATTGTTCGAGCCGAGGGTTGTGCCCGTTTTTTTTGTTGCTTTTGACAGATTATTTACTAACCCGTAGTAAACAAAAGTTTGTTATTTTCGTGGCTAGTTTAGCACAAATGATCGTTCATTTTTTGACTAATTACCAGTGGAACTTCAACTTAACGTGACGCTGAACACAGTTACTTTTTGACTGGAATTAGCCGTCAAGCTACCAACCACAAATTAAACAGCTTTCCGCTCAAGCAAGCGTTTTCAGTACTTCTTTTCAAACAATCTCTTTTCAGGTTCAAAAACTCAGTGCACAATTTAAGCATAACGTACAAATGAAACTCACTGAACTGGGAGCAGTGCAGGTGATGAAAGTGGCATTACAAAATGTAATGGGGCATTCCACATCCTTAAAAAGTACTCTGGCCGTTGGTGGATAAAACCGAGTTCCCGTGATCACCACAGTGATACCTCCTATCAAATAGTGGGTAAAAATAGTAGACCAAGATTAATAGTTTTCGGGATCAATTTTCTTGAGTTTTGCTCTCGACACTTTTTCTATCAGACACTCACTATCTGTTCGTACTAGGTGTATTTCATTCCATAATGAATGTGTGAAGCACTCAAGGAAATAACAAGAGTGAAGACTTTTATTTATTATTGTCGCATTGCTGGCTTTTTAATCGAGGAAATGTTAAGATTAGGGTAAAAAGTTTGGTCAAATATATGCTGTAATTCATTTAACGTTACAACCAAAGAAATTATTCACAAACCCGAATTTACCTAGATGCCTACTCACACATTTGATATTCATCTGTAAATAAGTCACATCTGATTAAGTAGAGGTTTTAAGTGGAAGTTTTCATGGGAGAACTCTAGTTTAATAATTTATAGAAGACCCTTTTCATAATGAAAGCAAACATGAATATGGCGCACTGTTATGAGGTTCAACTGGTGTGTATACATACGGGTCTGTGCGTCTGTTTCTACTCAAAGAAATTGGCAAAAGATTGCCTGCTTGAGGTTGCACACATTGCATAGATTAATTACTCAGTGATGGGAAGGATAATAGATTTAACCTATACACATAGCGAGCACTATGGAACAGCGGCAGTACTGATTTCTATCAAACCGAAAACAATGTAAAGAAAATCATAGAAGCCTGTATATTGAAACCAAAAGAATCGTTTAGTTACCGTTTAATAAATGTCTGCATATATAACAGATCTCTTGGAACAGAGTTATTGCCTCCTATCTTTGACATATAAGTCAGTCTTAAGTAAAAAGCAATATACCAAGCACCTGTCGTAACGTAGATATAGAAAATCGTATACGTTGGCTTAAAATATTTGTATCAACATGATAAGACCGAGACCAAATTAATTGGATTGGGACATAAGTATATGAATAAGTGTAGACGGAGAACAGCTCTTAACTATCAACATATTTTTAACTCAAATCGGTCTTTTATTCTGGCTAGCAACGGGTTTCAAAATCTTCACATAAATCTACTCGATGTGAAGTGAACTATCGCTGCTACTGTCAATCTACGGTCTAGTACTGAATAATGGTAGGAGATTAGCAAGGTAATCACAGTATCACCTTTGAAGACGACCAGAAGACAGGCAACTGCGGTTGAGTGTTTAATTATTTTCGGTCGCCATCGCCTATTGTGAGACAAGTGACATGGTAGACAACACGTTTCATATCCATGTCACCGTAAAGTTGCACACAACTAGTGTGTTATCTGAAAAACAAGATTAAAGTCTAGTGCTTCTTTTAAACCAATGCTGACCAAAATGTTCATGTACGTAAGATGGCAAAATAATCTTGTAAACAATCCTTTTTGCGGTTAACATTTTAATTTATGTTTGATCAATGTTTGTACGAAACTGATGTGTAAACTGGTCTGCCACCATTCACCAATCAGTAGTTGTCTGTACGGAATGTCATACATACGATAGAGTGGGTTTATGCTCCAGCATGTCTAACTATTTTGTGAAATACAACGTCCAGAATGACAATCCTTAATGGACAGCTGATAGTGGGCAACTTCAGGCTGTCTTTTCCTTCGGCATATAGAAATAGAGCATACATGTTAAGCTAGTATCATTGTATTACGGAGACGGTTCGCTTCTAACCAGATGGGCGTGTACGTATCTAACCTCATAAGCTATAGTAAATGTAATGATGTTTTATTAGGCACTGGGGATCACGTATTATATACAAATTCTCCTCTTATTCCCAGGTAGAACTTACCTCCAAGACTGCCTTTATTTGGTGTCAACGTAGTTATACTGGCCCCAGCTGTTCCAAAATCGATACTACTCAGAGCACTGTAACCGGATCTCGTCACTCGCACTCGAGCAGGTATTGTTCCCGAGGGTATCTGGTTAATAGGCATCTGGTAGAACAGCAATTGGGTAGCGGTGCTGGATCCTGCTAAGACAGCAGCGGAAGAATTGGCTGTTGGCTGCAAAATGAGCTCATTCAGTCGTGGGTTACTGGCCTCAAACCCGGTGCCAATGACCTTCAGAGCACCGGCAGTCCCCACTAACAAAAGCGGCATAATATGCAATATAATGTGGAAATTCAACATAGAACGTCATCTTTTTATGCCCAGTACACCACAGTACATACTCTAAAACATATTTAATTCATCTGACCCGAATTGAGAAGTTAGACAAAAATTTGCCAAACGATGCCGATTGACACCAGCACATCAGGGACAAACTTATAAGAACGAATAGACAACTAAACGACTGAAACAGATTATTGTCGAATTTTGTGGTCTGAATCAACCGGAAGTTAAACAACTTCAGTTTTACTATAAACGTTTTTGAACACTGTGTGGCTTCAATCATTCTGGAAAATGTGGTATTCGATTACGTAAAATTAACGTAGGACATTTCTGTGGTGGAACACGGGAGTAAACTTTGCACGTGTACTTGATCGGTTTGTTTTACAATTCATTCGGACTTGCACGTTTACAACTATGGAATATCTGTACAACGACGTAATGAAACAACTTTGAATTTTAGCTATATCCAAAGTTTGCAATTTGGACCGTGAAGTGAATCAAAATGAAAACGTTCACCAGAGTTAATCTTAAATTTGCATCACAGGCATAGATAGTCAAAAACCAAAACCCCAGAAACCAACCTATTTTATGATGTAAAACTGTTTATCCATTTTCCGCCCTTCAAGAGATTGTGTGCTTGGGCGATTAGGCTATCCAACGAGGATAACAACTGAGCATCTATCGAACTGGGCACACGGTGAGCAAATGATTAGGGAAACGATGCTGGTTACTAGTAAGCCACACACTGCATATTGTGTTTACCGTCTAGTCTTAGGTGCATGCTTTCTAAACGTGCAGTTAGACGTCTATGAAAAAATGATTGTTTTGTAATGGTCACCGTATATTTCCACACATATCTTTGAAGGCTTGGTGGTTGTTCTAATGTGACAGTGGAAACTATGTAAAGCAACGTCTTTGAGATGTTTCTTTGCTTGCACTCGCAGCTTCGTTACGAACAGTAGGTAGCAAGATTTTGTATATATGAATTCTTACCTACGGCACTCTGATAAAAGTAGTCTAATCGTTGTCCGTCCTATCACATTTAAATTAAAGATAATCTTTCAGTGGCTTCACGTTAATTAGGAATCCACGAACAACTGCTAAACTACTGTTGCTTATTATGACACTGGTAAAACCGCTTACTATTGAAGGTGACTACCACGCTTATGCCACTGCTCAACAATTGAGTAGTAGATTTCACGTGGGTGGATAAAAAACGAGTGCATACTATAATTTTCTGCTAGATAGTAACGTTTTCCGGCGTGTTCAATAACTTTTGCAGGTGTTCCGACTGAAATGAGGTTCACTGTGGTGGAGAAATACAAAAACAATATGGTACTGACATTCTTTTGAGCAATACAGTTTTAATGCTCAGCGGTGGCTTTGGTGGATTCTAACGTGAACTGTTCAGAAATCCTGTTTGGGCAGTCAGTTCGTTTGATTATCCGGTGAATTCCATATGACACAGTGGATTGGGCGGGCAACTGAGTCCAAATGTGAAGTTTTGAGCACCCAGTGTGGCATCGTAGTTCAGCTGGTTCGAATCTAGCCAAATCTAAGATTCTTCGCAAATGAGTCCCATCTGAAATACATTCTTATAGTCCTGCGCCTAACAGCTATCGAACGTCGGTGTTTGCTTCGTGGAGCTTGTAGTAAATCGTGTCATATATTTTTAGTAATAAGTTATATTCGAAGAGTTTTGTGGCACTCTCCAGTGGTGCGTGTTTCTTTGGATAGTCAGCTAATTCCTTCCATCCAAATGTATAACAGCTTTCATGGGGATGCAGTCGTCATTGGTACACTCAGCCGGAGGGGTCGTTTCGTCGAGAAAAGGGTTGTTTCAAACTATTAGCTACAGATTTCCTTCAATGTTTTTGTTGCAAATATACATATGGTCTTTTAGATTATTTTGCTTTGTTTTGAGGCGAATCAAACGAACGGTATGACAGGTTAGTCAACACGAACCTATCGATATATGGCCCTTCCAGAGGATCATAGTTCATTTAAACTTAACACATAATGACATGTGACTTTGTTCCTGTTTACTTCTTTCTGATAGTTTTTGAAAGTGATACGATGAAGAAATTCACTCAGAATTTTTGAACACACAGCATTAAGTGTGTCAGTCTTAATCTGACCTCAAGCAGACGCTGTTTACCATGGAACACGTGATACACGTTGACGACTCGAGAAGTAATTTTGATGTTTAATTCGATTTGAGCAAAACTTGTCAACTCATGTGCATTTTCTCAGCTCTGAACACTCACTAGGTAAGTTCAGGAAGCTGGTAACTGTTTAACGTTCGCACCAGGATAACCTTGCTTGCTGGTGAAGACAGCATTCACAAATGTGACTTTTTTTAGGCCAGTAACGTGAGTTTATAGAGGTTGACAACGGGTGACTTGGTGTGATTTAACGTACGCGCAGTTTCCGGTTGTGTTTCTTGTTAACCAAACACGCATGTAGCATCGGATGCTCCCTAATGGCGAATGCACAAAATAATGGCCTCTTTTTGAAGATTTCTCCATTCACTCTGGAAGTAAAACACTGTCTAAACGGATTATTTTGAATGTTACATGTCAGTCTGATTAATCGAGTCATCGTTACAGTAAGTTAGAGATATCACTCGAAAAGTGTGGTATGTGAGCTTTTGGGCTCGGAAAAATAGGTAATTACAGTTTTTTATTCAGTTTTGAAGTTTATACTCACCGTGCGAGAAATAATTTTCCGGCGGATTATAATAGATACAATGAAAGCGTACGCATTATTCAAAGAATGTTTTATTCTGTGCTTCCGGCAATACTTTTTTCGTCGGTTTCTTAAGACAACTCTATTTTGCTGGCGATTGTAAAGCATTTATTGAGTGTCCACTGCAGAACTTACCCGAGAATCATGTAAAATCGTGTGCCACATGTTTCGTTGAATAATGTAGGTATGTGAAAGCTGTTTTATTTTGAATAGTACTTCAAAGGAAAGCGCGAATCACACTTACCTTGTTGTAAGCTGGTGGAGGAAATGGTGGGCACTAAGTTCGTAGCCAGAAGATGTCCACAAGAGGAATTGCAGTTTGTTGGGATGTTGTTTACATAGAGGCGTACCTAAAATTGAGGGTTGTGAAAGGATTTCTGGGAAACGTTGGACAAGTGACAAGCTGTTAAACAGTCACACTGTTACCTAAAATGGCACCGTAACTGTTTATAGCAAACTTTCAACTATTGTGTAAGGGAGTTTGTTGCTTTCGAATGCATTCTGTAGATGCATACCACTTCCGATTGACAGTTCGTATTAGCTCAATCAATCTTTCTTTACACTTGTTCAGAAACTACGACCACACGATTCATGTTCACATGTGTTGAAGGCAGCCCACTAGTATTTCAGGTCGTCAATTGCCTTGTTATTCGTCAGAGACTTTATCTTTTTGGAAACGCATTGATCAAAGTCCTAGCCACTTAATTAGCTCATGGATTCATAAGATGCGTCTTATGGGAGGTGGCATATAAGCTGCCTTTCAGGAACATGTTAATATTGAATTACACAACCAACTTTATTTACAAATACTGACACTGAAAAGGTAATTCATTAGTTTTTCGTTGAAGAATTGAAACAGTCACCGAACGCCATTGAATATTCAAGACTAACCTCTATGGTTCAAATGATTCTGTTAGCGCATCTAAATATAATTTGGACTTGGATATTGTTAAAACATCTAGACGTTATGAACATTTCAATTCACTTATGAAACAACATGCCTTCATCGTATAATCACTGCGTACCAAACCTACAATTTTGTCAACAAAACTCGAGCCATGACTAGATACTTTGGATATTCACCACATGGACTCAATCTCTGTTCTTTCGCGATCTTCAAGACGAGATAAGTATTTATGGTTAGGCCGCTATGTGGAATAATTTTTACCGAACTCACTCAGCATCTTCGCTGTAGCGTTTAACCAATTTTTCGGTTTCTTAATCCAATGACAGTTTCATGTTGAAACAGCGCGTTGTCACACTTGCAGTAATGCAATGCTGACTCTGTGTTTACGCAATAAATATTTTACGAATCATTGTCGTCGCGGATTTGCAATTCACTCCATCTGAAACTATCAGAAACGACATCGGTGTTCCATAGAAATACATATTTCTACAAACCACGTGCACTTATTTTAAGTTTACAGTGCGTCTTCCTGGGTAGAAGCTAGTCTAATCGGATACAGTGAGGCGATTTTCTCAAGAGAAAACTGAAATCATGCCCACTTAGACTTGAATCTACACAGTGGTTTACTTACTGTGATTTTTCCAGAACCCACTTAAAATTAAACTACCCACGTTAACAAATGTCAGAATATAACTTTTGTCGATTCAAATATCATATACTCACCGACTTCGTTGAGATTTATCCGAGAACTACATAAATAATGCCTGAGTACTCCGCCACGAAATAGTTGAAACCCTTACTAGCCCCGCAATCCTAAATTTTGTGTATACTTCCATTCTAACCATAAAATAAGTGCTTTGGTTCTCACCTCAGCAAACTGGATGCCCATATTACATATCCACAACCCTCTTAATGAATAGCTGATGACATTTCAGGTAATTCCACGGCCGGTCATCTTCTTCGTAATAATGAAATTATTCTAAGAAACTACTTTAATTTAGCCAAACCAGATTATGGAAGTTTCATTTAGTCACCTTCATTTATGCTCATCTAATTGGGAATATCCCATGTCTGAATGTTTGTTTTAATCATTTCTTAGATATTTCACATTCCCGCTGAAACCCATGTGAGTGACCGCATGAAAAACGGAGTCCAGGGACTTGGCCTTAATTTCAAAAAAGTGGCAGGGATGTTCGGATTTTTACAACGGCTGTCTACAATGAACGTGATTACGTCAAACGAATGTTTGATACTTTAAACTTTTATCACGGTTCACGGATTTGCATATCTGTGGTGATTGTCACTAAACCTACTTCTCATTACTGTTGTTTTATTACATTTTTTAAAATAAGCTATGCAATTGCGCTCGGGAGAAAAATTATCTGCTTTGCTTAGTTTGGTTGTTATTACCACTGTCTCGAAGCTAGCTCTGCGGTTGGGCTGAGTTAAATACTTCATTTGTGTATTTCTGGAGCCATCACAATACCAGACCTGGTCTGGCTGACAAACATTCACCTGCAGACTGTCTCCATCGGAGTTTGTTAACTTTCCAACGTTTTCAAACATGTAACCATGACATATTTTGCCCTTTGTATTCAGTTTCCCACTTTTGCTCAGTGAGCATGATTTATTTCAGTCCTTCACCATCGTCTTCTATCTTGTATCCATTGCGTTTATAGTCAGTCTCCATACCCTGACTAGTAAAATCAGCAAGGTTTATCCAGTAGATGGAAAAGTCTCCTCTGTTCTTGAGCTTAGATTGCACTCCCGCGCATGTCTTTGGGGCAGTCAATTAGTGTCAACTTCGTTCAAAGGCAAGACAGTTCAGGCTGGCTCAATAAGTGTGAAGCCTATTGTTTAAGCAGACGTTACTTCCGCTATATGCGTCTAGGTCCCAGCCCAAAACACCATGCAAAACAAGGTGTACATATTCACTTGTTTCATGATAGGTGGCTGAAGAATAGTAATCACTGAACTAAATGTACTGCGACACGCGTCGGTAGAAGAAATAAACTGATTGTATTCGCCCCACAGAATTATTTTGCTACGATCCCATGGTCTTTTAGCTCAAAAGATGTCTTTTACTTTGCCCGTTACGAAAGTTCAAAAGCGATTAAAACCGGACTTTGACAAGTGGTGGTTCTGTTGGCGAATCGATAACCTATGGTAGACCCTGATCTCGTGGCGTTCAAGTTACGTAAAATCAAAATTCCTTACTACTCATTAGAAATCCACATCGTACGGATAAACATTAACTGCAAACTACTTGAAACTGTCTATTATGTTTCACAGATAATCAGCATCAGGATTTGTGGCCCGTTTAGTTATTATCGCATTTCAATGCATAAGCGGCAATCAGAATTTTTTCTGATCTGTTGATACTGCTGTTCGATATTTATTCATGTCTCACCTTAAGACTCAAGTAGTTTTCGTTGCTGTATACAAACCGTATTGGTTGATGAATCGAATATTTTACTAGGATACTTGGTGATATGGAGGGGGGACTTGGAAGTCCACTGAACATTGGAAAGGCAATGAATTAGTTTGTTAACAAAATGACTGCATCGATTTTTAAGGCCAACACAATTAATCAGGAGTTACATGCATACAACTGAGCATATTTTTGGCGAATGCTTATTTACACTGGCAAACTGATATCAACTGAAATGATCGTTGCATTTATGTAAACTCTCATCTACATGAAAGATATAAAGTAATAGAGGCGACAAAAACTGAAATTCTCATTTAAATCATTCTATTCCACAAAGGATACTTTTCTTTTAAGCAGTATAGAAAAAGTTACTAATTTTTTCATGTTTACAGCCACATGATATAAAGTATCTTCCTTTTGGCAAAGCGGATTGTTTTGTCTGAACATGTGAGTTGGAAGGATAATTTAACGGATTTTACAAATCATATTGTGAGACACGTTCTTTTGCACACACTTGAGCTACTAAAGTGATCTCATTGCTTTGCTTAGAACGTTAGCAGCTTCACGTATCTTTTATATTTAAGCAGGAACAAAACTTATATGTTGTCCAAGTACTTCAAATTTGTCAACCACTCTTAATTCCCTTAAAAACTGCGTCATTTTGGGTATTTATTTCTGCTTATCAATGGCAATTAACAAGCTGGTCTTTTAACTGACGGACTTTAAATTTGCCGGAGACTAAACATATTTAAGCAACACTGTCTATCAACTGGCCCATCATTGAGCGGATGTTTTTGCTCATAGGAATATGTTACAGATGAGCTGTTTGGCGCTGTTAAGGTGAAATTATCAAACCTTATTGACACTATGTTATCGAAGGTCTGTAGTAAAGTTACCATAGTGAAGCTTATTTCTACTTTCTCTAACACTAACAAATATGATTTGTTAAAAATGTTAAATAGTCGGCGTTAAAAAAGAGTGAACCTAGGCTTGAGGTCACGCAATTGTTTGTCAAATATTTTTTACGTCAAGTTCATATGCGTTGGTCGATACATATTTAGACCTATACAGATATATAAAGGGTGAAAAGGTTAGATTGAAATATCGACCACTCTTATATTCTGGCATTTTAGTTTTCTCATAAAATCGCGGTCGTTTCTTTCAGTAGAATATACGTAACCTTTGGATCAACTAACAAAAAATGCCCATTGACTTATCAGAAAGACTGACATTTCATAAAAAAACAGTTCGCGCTATATCATTTGTTGAAACGAAGATAATTCAACAAACGTTTTTGATGTCCACTCAGTCACCATTAAGCTGATGACGGTTAAATTTAACAGGCACGGGTTGGTGAAAATATACATCTGGAGAGAACAAAAGAAACCCTAGGCGTTATTTCGATGACTTACTTGCGGTGTGGTTTCCGCCACTGCGATCATGTCCCCGGGGATTGGGCACAGAGATAGATAACCTGATTGCGTTCTTCCCGTGATAACCTGTACATTGTCTCCACGAAGGTCGCTCTGGTCATAAACCTAATAGGCAGAGTACATCAAAAATAACGGATCAACTTAATGACGAAAACACTAACGGAGTTAGGCTTCCATTTTAATGCCTGTATAAGTTATTCGTTTGTTCCCTCACCATTACGGACGAAAGGATTTTAGGTCAAAGAGCACTCGTCCTCTTTGAATACCTACCTGGATAAGTGGTTGCTGTCCTCCAGTGGTAACGAATTGAATTTGGTAAGTGTAATCGTTACACCAGCCTTGTCGGTAAACCGTTGGTTGTCCCATATAGGGATGTGCCTGAAGGATGCGTTGAATATATTGTCCGTCGAGGAACATGACAGGGATAGCTGTAGAACATAGAAAACCGTTCGCTTCTAAAGATGGATTCACGTGAATTGTACATCTCTTTTTATCGTGCCCAAATGCAAAAGTTAGTGCCTAACGAGAACAACTGTGTGCATACAACTCAAACTGTATCAGTTTAATGATAGTCAGTGGTGGTATGTGTGAAAATTAAGTTGATAGTTCACTTCATAAAGTGACGCAATCAAAACGCTTTGTCATTTACTTGATTAAGCACATTCGTTCTTGGATATACAAAACGTTTATTGTTTTCAAAATTGACGTAGTTACTTGAAGATTAGAACAAAAGGAAAGGAATGCGGCGGGATTATCAAACTGTTGGGAGATATGGTCACTTCGGCTGATATGTCAAACACTTATCAGTGTCGCCATGACCACTATGGTTTCTAAGTGAGACAGGGTTACATTATATAACAGTTAGTTCACGTAATTTAAAAGGTTTCAAGAAGACCGAAGTCCAGATGGTTGAAAAAGGAAATCAATATCAATTTGTCAGATCTGTTCAAAATGAACCCTACTTCTGAATAGTAAATGTAGAGCATAGAAAGCTTCTCTTAGAATTCTATTATTCGAACTGATAAATGGGACTCCGTCAATGTGCTGTAACTATTACAGCGCAATGTCATTTGTGATGTTATATTCACATCGCTTGTAAACAATATTTACAATCGTTTCGTATACACCTGGCATAGACTGATAAATCACATGGTTCAAACCACTAAGAAAGCACTTTGATAATTGTGCAACTATTCGGCACATCCATACCAAACACGAGATTACAGTGTTCATTATGTTTCAGGATAGACTCAACAGCTTAACAAATATTGTGTCAATGTCTGCTTACAAACACAACGTATATTTTTAGCTAGTTTAATTTCAAAACAAGCGACATGAAGACTGGAAAAACCAAAGAAGTACGGATGAACTAATTTCAAAGCCAAGAGCTTGTGAGCAAATATCGATAAACAATAGCAAATTGTTGGTTCTACTCATTCACTTCGAGCCACCAAAATTGATGACATAATCTGCAAGATGACTGTTGTCAACGGCCATCGATAGGCGCTTCAATCAATTTTTCGTTAAAATTCATCACATTTCTTAAATTACTGATCAAATCTGCGAATGATTGTAATCTTTAATGATACAGTCCTCCACACATTACACATTATGTATGCTGTTGAATCATAGTGACAACTTTTTCCTATTTGTTATTTCGTTTCTGCTTTAAAAGTAAATAGTAATGAGTGCTTCAAAATTATTTTCATAACGGAATAACTCAGTGTGGGCTACCACTCAGTGTCTAATTTTGACTCTCATTCAGGCTATGACTTCACAGTATCAATAAAATATGTCCCACCCTACAATTTAATCTACAAGGTTTAGTTGTTAATTTCAAGCTTCCATTGGATTTTTGACGAAACAAAGTTTAGGTCAATATTTTCAAATAAGCATGAATTAAACACCCCGGTGAGCTGTTTTTCAACTAACCTGATGAAGTAGTAATCATTGAAATGTGATGCTAACCTGGTTAAGGTGATTAGAGTTAATCAGAATATGAGCTGACGAAACATACGTGCAGTCGGTACACCTTTAAAGCTTAAACGGACGGTGCCACTCGGCGGACGCAGCCGTCGTTGTTTTCGCGTGACCAAACTGCTCGCCGTATTTGGCCATCGGTCGTCTCGTAGAGTATAAGGTACGTTTATTGAGGTTGTGTCACTCAGTATTGGTGACTAAATCAAAATAAAATTGTATGATTATTGTGGGCAACTAACAAAAGATGACTTGAATATACACATATTGAAGCACTCACTTTGAACGCGTGTGGGGCACTGCGTTGTGAGTACTACTAAATAACACCGTATAATTCAAAAAGACGACGGTTATATGAAAATTGTGGTGATGACCTTAAAAATTCATCACTGCGGTAACGCTTTGACACTATTTGACAGTCTGCTGAAAAAGAAGGGTAGGTGTCTTATCAATGAGAACCATTGACACGAATCCAATTGAGACCTGCCTGTACGCGTTCGTCTGATTTCAAGACTATATCACAGTCACTTGATGGATAGGGATAGAATGTCATATCGATGAGTGAATAGTGAGCGAATTAATCCATAGCAGTGGTTGTCAAACTTTTCTACTTACCGTCCTTTTAGCTATATGAACGTGAAGTCAACATCTTCTTACTCACGCAACAACATTGTGATCACCATTGTTACTACAGGTGTTAGAGAAATGCTAAACTATAAACAACGGTAGCTAAATGCCTTGTACACTATAGAATATTGTATATGTATAAAAATTTTCATGATTAAATGCCATGACTTAAAATACCAGAGTGTCATCTAGAAGATCGTTGGTCACCATTTCCAAAAGTTCGAGACATCCCCTCTCATCAATTTCTTCATTATTTCATTAATTTTTAATTACTTATAAATCGCCTTCTATGAGGGTATTGCCTACTTAGGAATGAGCAATTAATTAGTGTTAAGCGAAGTTGCTATTTAAGAAGAAAACATTTACCCATAATGTTTTACTGAAAGAACATTAAAGTCAAATAGTTTATTTGAAGCGACTTAGCGAGATTCTTCATGCAGTTTTCAGATGAACGGGGGGGGTGTTAACGGGTTTACTATGTAGCGTGGAATAGGTTAGTAGCCCACATAATTAATGCGGAGTACAGAAGCTATTTTACATGAATATCGCGGGTTAGTGGATTTTACATTTTAAATTAAGGGCGCCAGTTATATAAATTTGTTTGATTGAGAAAATTCGGCAAGCGATCCTTAAGTTACTGACCCTTGTTCTAATGAGGATTATAAAAAATGCAATTCAGCTCAGCCACATCTTTAGCGTAGTGTGAGGTTAGAGTAATGAGGATAAAGACTAATTCCGTTGTATGCCAGCCTTTATATTTGTAGCTGATTTACAGGATCTAGCTATTTATTATGCGGAGTGACATTGGTTTTTAAGCCACGGTTTGCCTTCAGTTTCTCTACAAAGTGAATAGGTAACCAGATATTTTGTAGCCCAAACATCTTCGTGGGTTTGCATGCTTGTGTCAACACCTTGTTTTCAAGTGTTTAATGAAGAAATCTACAGAAATGGTTACCACAACACCTATCAACTATTTCGGTCTGTGGTCTACTTGGACAAACTAGTAGAAAACACTCCATCAGTTCGTATTCCTTATCCCGACAAATGATTTTGACGTGTTCCGCAGAAGTGAATCAAAATGTTTTGCGCTTATGTTCTCCCATTACTGCCTTCAAATAGCTCGCAACATATGACAAGTGCGCGACTCTGTCTCGGAATCCCTTGATCAAGTTTGGGTTAACGCCACAAGACAGTTGGTCTAGCAATTGTGTATTGCAAAGTGGAAGCCACATTTTGCTGATCTGGAACGTATATCATGAGACATTATGTTCTTAGAAGGGTAGGCACACCTGCACATGTGTGGTTCAAACAGCGGAAGCAAAACTACTCAACGTGACAAGACCAAGCCCAACGGTAAACTTACTAACAAGTTGTGCGAAGTGTGCTGCAAACCACTAGGCTCACTTCAAAAGTGGTCTTCAGATCAGACCTCATTTTAGCCCTTGGAGATATAGATCACTAGTACTTGTGGTCATCGAGTTCATCCAGAGTAAATTGATATTCGTAACGAGAGCCGACGGATTCGCTGTAGTGATGAGTCATGAGTCATGAGTCGTCACCCACTTCACAGGAGGCTAGTTATGTTCATGAGCGATTAAAGTCAAAGAATGTTGTTCTCAAATTATTAAAACAAACTGTCCAGTAATATTATTTATATAGTTGAGGTAGAGGATTTCAGCGTCGTTAACGAGTTAAACGTTGGCGGATTATTTGCTTCTGACGTCAGACGAAGAACTTTGTTTGTTGCGTTCCAGTCATATTATTGTTCATTCTTCTTTGCCATCTTTCTCATATGGAAATGGATCTTTCAGTAAAGAACTTGAGGACATTTTGAAATTTTATGACTGAATTTCTGTGCATAATAAACCGAACAATTCAATTTGGAACATGGAGGAAGAATAACGATTTTACTTCCACTGACTGTTCTGCTTTTGGGATGTATGAAGATTTTCTTCCTCCCTACAGTATAGTTTGTATTATTCAGTGTCTATAATCCGGCGTTTGTTAAGTTCTGAGCTGAAATGCGATTATATATTGAGCTTGCATCTTCAGGTCACAGGTGTGTCGTGTATGCTCGCTTGGAAAATGAAACCATTAGCTAGCCGGTCGCGCAGTTTTGGTGCGTTAACCGTCAAAAGGTTCGTTAAGAATAAATCACTCCAGGTTAATTTTCACTACAGTGAAGTATAATGAATTCACTTAAGTGGAACCGAAAAATGGATGTTTGATGAAACGAGGTAGAGTATCTAATTGTGAAATATTTGACGATCGTATGGGTTGTCGTCAGATGTGTGACTGAGAAAAATTTGTGCCTACTTGCAGTAATCGCTGGTTTGACGCGGACTGCCTTTGAAGCACTACGATTAATGATTAGATCAAGTTTACTGGTTGGCAAATATAGCAATTCTTACATGCTGGACTCGTCAGCCAGGAGATTGCAGTCCCGTCCGTCAGCTGGATTCTGATATACTCCGCAAATACGGTTAATCTGTGGCAAAAATACCCTTCATTCTTTATTTCAAAGTCGGTCTTCAAAAAGCGTGCCTTATCAGGAAGATGTAAATAATTAGGAATATTTTTCATTTTTGTAGCAGAAAATAACCCTAAAAATGAGGACACCACTAACTTGCAGTCCAGAAATTCCAAGTAACGGGTAAACATTTTCACAGCCCGTCGGTTGGATTCTAATTAGATACTTTCCTGTTGCAGATAGTTTGTCAGCAGTCACGTTGGCAAAAAGATATTTTGGATAGCGAGGCCAAGTAGGCACATCTGATGACGATAATAAGTAAAAAAAAACAATGAATATTCTGTCTTTGAGTAATGCTAATTAAGAATTTCACCCACCAATAGTACAGAAAAGCGATACTCAATTGACTTGACACAAAAACGTTATTTTTGCATATGACCAGAGTTTACCGTTGTTGCGTATTGATTGCATGCATTAAGATAAAATTTTGCAGCTCATTGTTGTCGCGATAGTATACGTATGCAAAATGGCGCAGCTGAGGCTCTCAGAGATGTAAAACACTTGATACGTTAGCCAAATTGGAAATGTTTAAAAGGTGTATTTATTTAGTACAGCAAATAATTGAATATAAACGCTGTTTGTTGCAGTTTGGTACTTGTTCAGGTGGCCGATCAGTACTGTTTGGCAGTTAGGCAAACATTTGGACGTAAAAGCTGGACTTACGCCGAAAAACTCATGGTTGAGAAGTTTTCAGTAAAACACCGGGTGGTACTGAACTATTTGCGAGACTGAAGAGTTGAACAATCTGCTTGCAGAAGCTTTGATGAGTCACTTGCTGACACGCTGAAAATGTTTCCAGTGAATCGCAGTCTGACACTTAAGTACGAACTTTCACTAAGCTGATGAGAAATTTAAACCTTTTCAACCAACGAGTTTTTCTTTACAAGTGCATTTAGGTAAACAAACTGAGCAGGTCTTTAACACAAGTAGTATTGCAAGTTTTGAGCAATCGAGAACCATCACCATAGATGTGATGGAATGATCCATTATTCCATGTTATTCTTCCGGCACGAGGTATAGAATATCCGGCAGACCACTGCAAGATAATTGATGGACCCATGATTGAGAGTTGCCTTCTTCATGACAGTTTACATAGAGACTTGCTTATTTGAAAACTGCTTGATAAATCATTGAGTACTTCGGTCAAAGGTGCCCTTTTTCTCGGTCTTTGAGGCACTGATTCTTTTCATGACTTAGATAAGAAAATCGCTTGCAAACACTGAGACCAGAACAAACCTGTATAGAGTCGCCTCTTGCAGTCTGCCGACGAGAAAATCTACTCATTTGGAGCCTCGCCATGATTTATTCGGCAAAAGAACACGAGCTACTAACAATCAACATAGCAGAATAAACCGAATCACTGTCGGGAAGTTCGTAATGAGGCAATTCATCATTTTATACTAGGCTACTGACAACATCAGTGAATTGCATGTAATCTGTAAGCAGAAGATGACGAGTACTACAATGGCTCGTACGTGATGGGGACAACGACATCACTAGCCTTCTGAATGGATACTCGGGCATCAATGCCTGGAGTCGAAATAACGGTCAAGTGATATACTAATCGATCGAGTACTTGACAAGATCACCATAGGTGAGTTTACGTGGTCGAAAGGCTGAGTAGTTTTAGTGTGTTGCATGGAAGTTTCCGAAACAACAAAAAACATTTTCACATGTGGCGCTTTGTACAGTACAACATCGTCCAGTGCAGCTGTGCTTAAAACAGAAAATAGAACGTCACAAACCTAATGTAGGTAGATTCGTTTTTATACTATTACAAACTATTTATGTTTTTGTTCAGTAATTGTCTTCCACTTAAATGTTTATGGTACTTGTGCCAGCCTAAATGGTTGGAGTCTATGTGGCATGATTAATGACATCGATCCCGAATGTAATAACAAAACACATTTACAGTGTCACACAGGCCAGAACTTGTTACAGTGGAAACTGAAAACTGAAGCATATTTCGACGTGTTAGATAATTGCAAGATTAGCGTGGTAGGTTGTTAAATTACCTGCTGTTCATCTTTTTGAGCTTGCGTCGCTGATTCCCTACTGGCCTTGACAGATTAACGAGAATACACGCAAACTGACTATATTTACGGCAAGTATAGAACAGTTGTGAGATGAAGTTTGAACTCATTTTCCCTTGGTAGCTATGTTTGCGATTTCTTGATCCGGACCTGTTCCATATAGTTCAGCATCTCCCAGTGTGGCTTGAAAATGCTTTGTATGCAGAAGATGTCACATGCGTATGACCAACATCAGCCAGTCATTCACAACAGTCCCCAGAGTGCTTGCAGGTCACAGGTGAACAGTATTTGATGAAAACATTCTGAGATTATGTCGGCTGTTGCATACTTACTGGAACAGTCTCTTATTTTGAGGTCGTCAATCAGACGATAATCTGAATAACGTCAAGTTTGGCATGTCACAGGATAAAAGTTATCCAGAGTTCCTCGATTCACATCGACCAGTTAATCGACGTGTGTCTCATATTTCGCTAAGCCGCGTTTACTGTTGTCGATTCTGACCTTTTTATTCGGGATTAAGTAACGTCACTACCCATACAGTGTCCCTCAGAAATAACAACCACCCACTTATAAAACCACTTTCATAATTCCTACAGCATGCTTGACACGAAAATGAAAAAGACACTTCTGTAAAGGTATATCCAAATTCATTGGGGCTAAACATGGTAATCGTTGTCTGCTGCCTTGAATACTGTTCGTAGTATCCATATTTTGGTTTTGCGGTAGCTACGATCCACATGTAAGAGAAAAACTCTTAGCAAACAGCGCACGCAATTCCCGTGATCGACTGGATGTCAGTCTCTAGTTAGAACATGGCTGTTACCATTTAGTACAGCTCTGTGGTTGGACTCAAAGGAAAACACAAATGGCTAAGGGCTGTTGAATTTTGAATTTAAGCATGTATAGTCAGTTATTTTGTTTGGCACTAATTGTTTTCCATTTTGTGTGCTAATTAGGTAATGTGTCCGAGATAATCGTCCAGAACAAATTTTACTTTGTTGAATTATTTTATTCAACTTGTAGTTTAATTTGGCTCAATAGTTACGTTTATGGTTGGCTCCAGATATGATATTTGCATGAAGAGTTCTTGACTTTTTCGTTACTGGTTGTCCTTCATAATTTTAGTCACCCATATAGGCAACAACGGCACAGAAAACATTCATATATCGACATGTGCATTTTGAGGCAATGCGTACTGCAATCACAATTTTAGTTGCATTGATCAACCTCATAGGAGAACGAAGGACAAATCCATCGATTACCGGAGACCAGTAATTGTATCGTAGCTGCCTATTTAGATAAAACTGTGACCAGAGTAAGTAGCAATGAATATGCATTAACCTGGTCATCCGCGTTGGATTTTTTAGGGTAATATTGTCATTGTGGAATAAACTCGGTATCGTTGGCTCTCTTTGGTGAGGATTAAATGGCTCCGTTAGATGAGGTGACTCAATTGGTGAGATACTCATTAAATAAAGCAAACGTTGATGTACATCACTTCTTGAAGGTGGAGCTCCGACTTCCGCGGATTTTGCAAAATTTCTGCTTGGGGTTAGTGTGAAACACATTAGATGCATGGTTGTGCAATGATGTATGGGATAAAGAAATGTCGAACTATATTTGTTTACGAATAGTATTCTCAACTCGACAGATTGGTTGCCACTCTGTCATTTACACGCAAAATATGACTAGTCGACTTGTAGATGGCGTATTATAGTTCAAGTCCGTAACGAACTGAATGAGTATTCTATGTTGACTGCCTGCTCAGATAAGACTTCAAAACTTTGAGAGCTCAATAGAGTTTACATATAAAACTCAGTGTTGGAGGCTAGTTTAGTACATTCACAGTTTGACGAGGTAGACTTTGACTATCGTTGTGACATGTACCGGCAGCTTATCGGTTCATCAGACCCATCGTTTGGTGGCATTGATGCGATATCCTGGGACACTCTACTTATGGTGGGTCATCCCATGATTTTAGTCGACGAAAACACTGAGCGATGCCAACTTAGAGAACTGAAGTGAACTGTATATAAATATACGCCATTCGTTCACAAATATACCGTGATTCTTACCTTCTTCGTCAGTCTGGTGTGGTTGTGAACCCATGTAGATGTGGTCAATATAGTATTCGTCATAGACTTCCCACCAGTCACGTTGCGGCTGAACGAAGAACCGCCTAAGAGTGAAAGTCACAAATGCCGAGGTTTGTTTCGCCTTGACCACATTCAATACATTGATACAGCGGTACTGCCACCTACGAAGGTAGGAATAACACACTCTCCGGTTAATTCGTGGTCAACTGACATCTTTACGACTCGAAACAATGTGGAGTTGACAGCTATACTTTACAAGTGATTAAAGAACACCAGGAAAATATGCTGCTTACACAGTTGTGTTCTGAGTCGTCATATTGACTATGTGGTCGTAATACTCGTCATTCTTGGATTCTTTCGGCGAACGAGCTGTATAGTGAAACGATACCACATTCCCGAGCTTTCCCATGACAGCGAAGCAAAGCTAAGTTATAAAACAGGAAAATAAACCAGAAAATAAGTCAAAGCTGTTTTAACTCAAACATTAAGTCAGGGCCACGTGATGGGCATTGTTCAACAGCATCTTTTAAGGATTCAAGCTTTTTGTCATAGTTCTTGGATATGTGATCATCTAGTTCGGGCTATTATTAGTAATCTATGCATGATAGTTTACGTTACGCAGTTTAAAGTAGTTACGGTAGAATTATGCACCTGGAATGGAACTGGGTGTTGTAAGTTCAGTGAATTCTCACTATCCTCGTTTGTGGTTAGATATTATCACCCATTTTAGCATATGTTTGTCGATTGTCCTTTGATTATTAATTATTGTTAATGTACAGTTTACAAAGAGGTTATGGAAGGGTTGACGTCTCTCAATTTCACTGTCCTGGTGAGGTGTGAATGTTTATTAAAGTCAACAAAACCCACTTTGGGATCGACGAAATATAACAACCTGACATTGCATTAATTTGCTTAATTTGCGTAAAGAACTTTATTTGTCAGAGTTCAAACTTTCCCTACATCGTGACTACCCCACATATACACGCGTATATATATATACGCTTATATACACTATTACCGTTAAACCGGTTGACTATCACCTGTTAATTATTCCCAATGAAATACTCAAAAATTGTGAAACTGGCTGAGACGCAACTTATACGACTACTTGTTTGACCACTCTACGTTGCTTCACTATCTACGAAGTACATACATTCTGCATCACTTCAGATATGGCTAAATTCTCATCTACTGACTTGGATTCAATAGATCAACTAGATTTTCGGTAACAAAACAATATTCATGCATTGAACGTGTGGAACAGAACCACTTGGTAAAAGCTGCAAAATTGTCTCCTTTGACACAAATAAACTCAGTGCAAATTAACGTAGACCTCTCTTATACATCTGAGTGGGAAACTATGGTGATAAGTGGCAAAAAACTTCATATTTGACCGGGTCCAATCCATAGAGATGGAGTTGGTATGACCTTAGAAAGCAGTCGATGAGAAGCCATCATTACTTATTTCACGCACATTTACAGGTTCGGGACTGCAGGAATTTGGTATGCTTGAATGAAAAAAGAACTGTAATTCGCGTGTCTGCATAATGAGTGCCTTTTTCTTGCATTGTGCTGTACCGAATATACAATAACCATTTTTCAGCAGGATACTACCCACTCAAATGTTTTCTTCGTTATCCGGTTGCCGTTTTTGCTTCATGAATTACGTGTAATGGAATGGTCTACTTACAGTCTCACTCTAAGTGCTATTGAAGACTGCCAGAACATAGTTGCTGGTGTTCACGTGATAGATGGGTCTTTGGCTGAATCGAGAGCTCAGGTTAAACGAGATTGGTGCAACCTAAACAAACCTAAGTTCAAAACCGTTGTGAACAGTATGCCAAACCGTTGGATGGAAATTGTGGAAAAGAACAGTTAACCCTCTTCCATAGGACGAAATCAAGCACTGACATATTTTTATGGGGTCGGTTCTTTCTGTTTCTCGGAATAACTTTAGAAATATAGAAATACTCGTGTTTTACCTGGAACATGTTCATTATATATGGCATCAGCACTCAGGTTCAAAAAATGAGTGAGGCGGATTTACAAACAACAAACCTACTGAAAGTAATTGATTGAAATAATAGTTGTTATTGGGGAAACACGTCGGTAATATTAAGTTTCGTCGGTTATTACAAATCAAATGCTTATTTTTATCCTTACCTCCGAATCCAACTAAACAGCTAGCCATTTTTGCTCATAAGCATTTTTAAAAGACCTACCTATGAAAAATCTAGTCTTCGGTTGGATTGAAATCGTGTCATGCTCAAGTGGGTCGAATGCTTTGTGAGCTGAGATGGAAGGCGACGCAGGAAGCTCGGAAAATTTGTACTTGAACTTAGTTACTCAACAATTTCACAGTCCCATATGGAATCCGCCCAAATGATCCAATAGATCAAGTGTCCCGACCAGATTTTTCAGCTTGAATGCAAAACAACTGTTTACGTGTTAGCTACTAACCCCCTGTGACAAAAAGATGTCAGTGGGCCCGGAGGTCTCCTGTGTAATCCATTGTCTTATTACAAGAAAGGTTGATGTTCAAGTCTTTTTCAGGCTATTCACAACTGATGAAGACAAACAAAACTTGGTGCACAGGAAGGTCTGGTTGTGGGCGCACGCTTCATGGACCATTTTTAAGGGTTTACATTTTGAAGTCATCAAAATGACCGGCGATTTCAGTAACATGATTTCCCATTTTAACAGTGATGAAAATGAGAACAATCTATCACGTAGCACAATTAGTTTATACTCCACCTTCTGTTAGATTGCAATGTTGAGGTTTTATATTCGTATTTGTGAATGCATATTCCACACTCTTAGTTAAGTTATCGTTGGTATCGTTGAAAATGCTTGTATTTCTATAATGATAGCACTGTTTTGCTATTGGTTATCAGCTTTCCATGTACTGATAGATGGTGCGAAATTGTTGTTTTCTCTTCATTGGTGGCTAGTAATACATGTGTCTTCTTGTCTACCTGGGTTTTGCCAAATGTATAGCCAAACCGATAAGGTTAAGCCGTTAACTGTTATATACACTAATAGCTTACTAGTCCATTATGACATATTGCTCTTTGATATCCTGAGTCAAGTCTGTTAGTGGTATCACCTTCTTTATGGGTAGGAAAGTCCTACTTTAACGTTTCATGATAACTTACGAGCTGATAACCGCCAGTTTAAACTATTTCTCGTCGTCTAAAGCTGTGGTTATCGTTGTAAACCTTTAAAATCATTTCCAGAAAGTATTGGTCATCCAGTAAGCACACATTAAACAAGAGCACATAAGCACAGGAATATTTCAGTGCAAAACTTGGTGCAAACGCATCAGCACCCATGCCCCCGATAAGCTTTTTCCACCTATATATAGCAAATTAGTCAACCAATCGGATATAAAAGTAGCTCATCTGGTCAAGTTAAATAAATTGGAGTGAATGTCAAGGTGTAATAGCAGTGAAGAAATCAACGCTGTGTGGCGGTTGCTGGCTCAAATACCATTGTTGTATAACATGCAGTTTCATTTGTGAGTATGAAAACGCGACATACACACACGAGAACTAAAGGGCACGTCTCAACGCCAGGAAAGCCATGAATTAGAAGCGACTGTTCGAAACTTGTATGTTCACTGCGGATGAAGTGTAACCAGAGAAGTCACTGCAGTACCGTCAAGGATATGAATACATGGCAGCCGTACAAAACAGTGTTTGGCTGCTACTTGCCAGTATCCGAAGAGAAGGTTCAACACCATGAACAACTCTACCTATTGCAGCTTATAAAATTATCGGTAACCGACAATAACGGCACAACTGTATTTTGTGTCACTCATTTCAACCATCTAAAATCCACGTTAAAGCGGCATTTTCTGTTAGACTCCGTCAAGAGAACAGGCGAGTTGTACGGACCGTTGGCTTCTTTGAAAACGCCTTCATCCAACACGTCTCTTATATGGCGTTACACTTCCTCTTTAAGATGAACGAGTATCCCACAGGTTTCATGCGGTCGAAATGTTTCGGTTGTTGATATTTCATATGAGATCTAGTTAAAAACCCGTACGGATCATCGCCGTTCTCTACGAACAATTAAGGAAGTAGCTGCCCCTTTGTCGGCTAAGCACTGTTGTCTCTCCTCGTCAGTTTCAATCAGTTGACCAGTTGACCGGCCCAATAAAAACAACAACCATGTAACACTGGTTTTAAACATCTCAAACCGCCCCCTTTGGCATTCATTCTCCAACTATCCCTTTTTATCTTAGCTGAAGCAGCCTCATTTCCCGTCCATTTCTCCATGATGTTGTTCTCAGTGCAGCTGCTTCTGTTGTCCGCCATTCCACTGCCTTCTGCACTTCTAGTGTCTTCTTGTCAGTACTGTCGTTCACAGCCACCAAGGCTATGGACATAACTCTCATTTCAAACGTCACTTTCACAAGCTCATCAAGGTCCATCCGCGGATTTCGTCATCAACCACCATAGGGGGGACCATCGGCAAACCTTTCCGTCAATAACTGCCATCGTGACACTTGGTCCAGTTCTGGCAGTATTGTGTCCAGCAATCCTTGCAGACTGGCAGCGAACACGAAAAGATCCGCTTCTCGTCTAAGTCTGATCGCTTTGAACCACCGCATGGCCAACTGATGGCCGACCGGGCTGTCAAACAAGGCCACTAGCGTCTTCTTCTCAACGGCTCACTAAATATCTGCGCTACGTTCAGTACTACCCTCTCCCTGCCGCTCACCAGCGTCCGCAAGACAGCCAGCTTCTCATGATCGGTTTTGACTCAGACCACTTCGGCCACGTCCTCGAAGTCTCCCAGAAACACCGAACGTCTCCGTCTTCGAACGGCTGCAGCCAGAGTATCTTCATCCTCGCGTATGTCATGGTACCAGTTGTTATGACCAGAAAAAACACTTGGCCTGGGATGTTGTTCAGCGCAAGAACTCTATTGCAGGCGTGTATAAGTATTCAGCAGCTGATGCAACCGCTGTTCTGCACGACTATCGTGTATTCATATTCTTGGCATTAGGGCAGCTAAACAGTCTTCGGTTGTACGTCTCACATTGTGCATATAAACGTTTTCAATAGTTTCTTCTGTTCCCGGATCTTCCTGCCCATAAGTTTCCGTGTGTACTAGTCATGTTCTACTGCTGACAAACGAGACTGCCTTTTACACAACAAGGATTGGAACCGACTCTGATATACTGGATTACGACAGAATTATTTATAGTTTAATAAATAAACTGTACAGATTGCTAAAAATCCAACATTATTTGTAAATTGCGCACGAAACCAGGGACATCGCTTAGTTACCGTTCATTAGAATAGCAAGTATCCTTGACTGAATTACAACAACGCTGTGGTTTGAAATCCGACGCTTAGTACTTTTTCCAAACATTCAAGGGGAATTTAACCAAAATAATGCACTTTTGAACTGTCCAGTATGTGCGCGAGCTACTCATTAAGGCTGTCTAGTTCAGAGTCCAGTATTAGCAAGCTTGATCCATGGTACGGCTTTTAAAACTCACATAAGGAAAACGGTTCAAGTTTACTGGTGTTCCAAGGTCAAACCAGTACGGGTTAATTCTACTGTAACGTCCACAGAATGCCGGCACATAGTCAGCTCGGTAAAGCTGAATGGGTGTTTCAAAGTTCTCAAAATACCCAACTCGCGTAGGATCCGGCGTCTCCAGTCGTGACGGACAAAACGTTGTACGCAAATTCAGGTAGGCAAGAGCAATCTAAGAAAAACCAAAGGAACAAATTAAGGTGTTAGTATTTTAGTGAGCAAAAATGTCAAATTTCGGGAAACATAATAATACTTTGCGATCTAATCTAACTAGCGATGAATAAATTGCATTAGGTTATTTCTCGCTACTCAAGATAGTGGACCGTATCATTTTCTTCTGATTACGCGACGTCACAACAAGTTTCGCATAACCAAACATTCTTGCAAAAGTCACTTTATGGACCTGAGCCTTCCAAATGTCATGGTCAGTGCAATACATGTTCTAAACTATATGAACCCATCCCACATTCCCACAGTATATTTGTTCAGTTACTGGGTTATTGTGATAAGTGCCAGACTTTACAAACTTTCGCCTGAGTAACTAGTCTCCAAGTCTGAAAGAATTGAGCACTCTTGACAACCTGATGTTATTCAGTCAGCCATCCTTGTTAGGCACGCTTGTGCAAGAGAATTGATCAACATTGACTAATCACACATGACCGCTACGTAACAACATAAACTGAAGAGCAGATAATGTTAGAGAACAAAGAGTGAACAGCTTGTGAACTTTCTCTACTTGTTAGCTGGTCATTTGGATGATAATTATTCCGAATTTGTACGAGAGCTGACTGCTGCTCTGTTCGGAATAGCGACATCCTCATGCATGATTCACGAATTAAGATGGATTATAGATGGTGCTGACTACCGGGTACTGAATGTTGAGAATCTGTAAAAGCAAATTGTGTAAACTAAGAGTTTAGTTAACAAGCAGGATTTAATACTGCATGTATATTTTATTCCCTTGTCATATTTTCCCCCTTTATATCGAACAATTCTATCAAACAAATGAAGTTTGTAATCTTTGACCTGTTTTTCAGTAAACCTCACAGTCAATTCTATGCTACAACTAACAACAGCCATACTACTTCACACCAAAATTTCAGGCCAAATCGCTCATATTTTTTCAGTGATAAGATCATACAAAAATATGCACTTGATGGTATATGCTAACGCAGTCCTTACTTCCATAGCGGAAGCTATACACCCTTTCCACACAAACAGTAGCTCTTATCAATTCTAACAATTCCGCTATCACACAATTTTATCTGTATCACAGTGGCTAATTGGCCCTATTCAAGAGTTCTGACTCATAGATTATATGATTCATCGTTTGTTGTAGGATGTTTGTATGTACATTACTGCTTGTGTGTTTGTCCAGTGAAAATTGTGTATGACAGTTTGTCAATGTGGGGAGTGTTCTAAGAATAATAATTCTTCTAGTGGCTCGTCTCTGAACACTTTGGGTAAGTGCCAATTCATTTCTAACATAAGAACTACAGGCTTGTGTGTTCGTTTTCAGGTGTGACCGGATTGTGTAGACGAGCATAATGGGAAGCTTCCACCAATTTATCCTAAGAGGTTCAGGGTTATTTGTATCTTTTTAGTCATGACAACACAAGCATTAAACTGATTCAAACTATCTGCTACCATGGTTCCTGGGTCTCGTTTCTATACTGACACGATCAACTTTGTGTCACCAACTCAATAGTCAGTACAACTTTAATGGTAAGTATGCATGACTTTACATTTGTTGGCATTGGACACCAAGTTGTTTTTCATGGATCGCTGGTTAAGATGGTGTAAATCGTTTTGTATGGTTATCAAATTTTTCAGGCACTTTAGAACTCGTCAGAGTTTTGTGTTATTGACGTAAAGCAACATCGATGATTTGGTCATGCTGGATAGTTCAAGAACAAGAAGAATTAACAACATTGGTCTCAAGGGAGGTGTACTCACGGAATCACTCCGACGACTCTCCAATCAGCTTGATTTTGTATTTACGTCCAATTAAACAATCCTCAAGCCACGCAAGTAAGCGTTCATCAACACCATAACTACTGGATTTCCACAGTAACATGGAGTGACCAGCCTAGTAACAGACTTTGGAAAGGTCAAGTTAATCCAAGTCTATGGCCACCTCTGTGTCGACAACCTTCATCCAAACATCATAAGCAATCAGCAGATTCGCGACGCATGAATACCCCATAAGAAAACCATGTTTCTTCTTTGTGGTGAATTTTGGGTTCTCAACTTTGAACAAAAAAGGGTCACCTAATATGGTGTGCAGTACTTTAGGGACAACTAAAAGCAGCGCTATTGATCGACAGTGTGTGAATCACTTCTGCCTCCACCTTTGAAGACAGGTATGGTTGTGAACTGTTTCTAAACTTTCAGTAAATTGCCGGTTGCCAAAGGGTGATTGAGAAGTGCTGAAGGCAGTCCTACTAATTCGATGGCTCAGCTTTTCAAAATGACAGAAGACCCCAAGTCTGGATAAGGTGATTTGTAAGCTAATGGGTTCTCTAATTTGACTCTTCCTTGTGACACAAATTTGGGGATAACTCAGTTAAGTTGCCGCTGTGTGTTCAAAAATCACTCGGGATTTACAGTTATGTACACCTACGTACTTTTTACCCACAGTGTTGGCCGCTCATGCACGTTTGTTGGTAAATCTTTCAGAGGAGTATAGTTGCGAACTGCCGACCTTACTCAGTGTGTGCGCTGCGACTTCGCTGTGGGAAGCTTAGGAATCAACTTTAGGTTTTAGGCAGGACGGTGTTGGGGGCAAAATCGATCCTCTCTGGTAGCAGCAGATTGCGCCGCACGACATATTCAACAAAAGTTAAGTTCAGTTTGTTCTACTCGGTACTTCTTCCAGGCCGAGCGTATCAATGAAATCAGATGTTTGGTTTTCCTCTTTAGGCGTCTTGGCTTTACACCAGGTAGGGGATACTTTCCCGGAACATGGTCGTTAACAGGCCCGGAGACTTTCTGAGCGACTGCCTATCTGTGATTATCCATGCTGGGTGTGGTGAAGGAGCAAAGTCATACAAACTTGTTGAGTTTTGTGTTAATTCCCGCAAAAGTTTCCTCGTAATAGTTTTTAGATCCACAGTTTGCATAATATGCTGTCCACTTCCGTGTAGATAGCTGAATTCACTTATCCCGTGGTCTTGACTAAGGAGGGCTGTGATATTTAGATTGTTTATTATGTCACCCTCGTTGGTAATAATATAAGCAAGACAAGATATATCTTTGCCCACTAACCAAATGACAATTCTCGACGTGCTGAAATGTAATAACTTGTAGTACTGCTGCGAAAAATGACCCAGTAAAGGAAGACGCAATATTAATTAGACAGTCCGTGAACTCTAGCTCCCAGTTAGTCGGCGTCGTGTTTGACTTACTTCTGCCTAGATGAGGTGTGTTATTCAGAATAACAGTAAAAAACACTTTCCCTTCTGATGGAATTCATTTCTCAGAGGAGGTCTACGAAGCTTGACCTGAAGTTCTCAATCGTTAAGTGAAGGTATACTGGCGAATCCTTGTAGTCAACGCTAGAATAACTAGGAGTTGGAAAGTCATATTTCGATGGTAAAGTTTACAAAGAATGCTGAGATACACACGATAAAAACCGGAACATGTATTTCACGAAAGATGTTATAGTCACATCAGAGTTCCCGCCCACACTTGGGTGGAAATCTGAGTGGATCCTTTTGAAGGCAACCTAAATTTCGCATCAAAAAAAGAGTTTGGGAAAACAAGTCAGACATAACTGTCTTCAACAGGGGCTTCTCTCTGGACTTTTGGGGGGAGTTTGTTCAGGAATTCTCAGTATTCCAGTTTGCAATATAGTTTGAGACACAGTTCAAATGAAACGTCGCCCGCACTCGGATTGCGTTATGCATATCGCGGGGTGTCACTAGTAACATGCTAAATATATACTACTTACAAGCAACGAGTAGCACAAATCTTAAGTAACAAATTGAGGATCGCAGGTCGCATTTCATATGGGCCGTGTAGCAGTCTAAGGGTTTCGCTATGACCATGTGTATTTCCGTCTAACCTCAAAGTACGGAAAGCTTATGCTGTTACCTTGATTGCTAACTGATATCAAACAAATTTCCACTCTCTACGCTTAAAGCACTTTTTCAACAAATGCTTGTGTTTTATCTGCAAATTCATCCCGACCCACTTGCGTAAAGTTTCGGTTAAAAACCCCACTTCGACTGCATACATATGCAATGAAACGATTCTAATTTTTTGTTCAAATTTCGATCGCTTTATGTAACACAAAAGCCGCCAACTTAGAACTGTGCTTGTTATTATGAGTGGGATAGTTAGTCAAGACTTGTCAGTGAGGAGTTGATTTCTGTTTTCTGATACAAAGTGTATCAAATAAACGTACTACGTAACAATATTTACTCGGGTCACAAATTGTTCGGCCTTACAATATAAACATTCTATATTTTAACAAAGTATAATGGCTAAGCACGTCAGTTGTGATCTATTTTTACCCAGCCTGTCTGTTTTAATATTCATTCATAGACATTATTAAGGTATTCATGAATTTTATCACCGAATTTAGTTGATCCCGAATGTACAAAATGGTATTCACTTGAACACACTAATTTGCTTATTGCATGTGAAGATCCCTAACAACCTAAAGAACGCTTCACTTCAGGCTACATAGGAGGAATCTGGAAGTTACAGTACTATCGACGTTCAAACTATTTCGATTTTTCTTTAGTGTTCCCTGAAACTACAGCAAATGATAATATGGAGCAGATGTTATTTCTCTAACAGAGCAACACATTTTATATGCGACTGAATTCAAATGGCTTGGTCTTCTCTGCCTTTGAACACATTTTTCGAATCATCCTCATTCCGGAGCTTACTGAATTATCTTAGAGGACTTGATTCTTGTTCATTTAAATCATAGACCAATCCAAGGCATTTCAACCTACCCTTCATTATGTTATGCGACTGCATTCTAAGTAATCATTAGCGTAGTGACATGAGTTTCAACTTCCACCCCCATATTGACCATAATTGTTGACGCGCTTGTTTAGGTCAATTATGTTATTTTTAGATCACTCGTGATGGCTACAATCGTCCTCGTTGTCTTGGAGACTTCTGGCTACCGGGAACTAGTTGATTGATCCAATTTTTTGATCTAACTTTTCTGACATTCTACCGAATGGACCTTGCCATTATGCGATCCAAGCCATCGAGATTATTTCTTTCTAGGAAAAGACATAACTCTGCTCATTTCATGAATCTTCGTTTGCCGCGCATGGACTCTTTATTGTCTATCTTACTTGTAGAAACAACCACTAAAAATCGGGTTTCGGACTTGCTAAGCTAGATCTACATCATATACTTGGCCGGTGTTTGGTAGACCTTCGATCGGTCTCTTTCAAAAAAGGCACTATAGTTGAGTTTCGCTCATGTCAGAGCCAGCCAATACTGCGTAACCTTGTCACAACAAGAATTTGAATTTCGGTCAAACCTTCTCGAGGCGACCGCGTCGAGCACTGCGCATGTGACCTCAAACTAGGCACAACTGAATTATCAGATGCCAACTGATGATCACAGTCGCTTGACTAGTGTTCAGACTGCTCGATTGCCTTGAAGGAAGACAGTAACTATCTTACTGACTCTAGTCGATGGCCTTATAACCTATCTAGTTTGAAACCGCAAAAAGCATTAAAACTATTGCACAAAATTTCCGTCAATAATAAGCAGAGCGGGGAGTGACCGTCAGTGATTATCAACTCGTACTAACACAAATTTTCTAATAATTTCAAGATTCTTCCTAAATCAACTTTAACCAATCTACCGTATACGATAAAACAAATAACCTTATTCTAGAATTATTTTGCGAATGAAAACAGTACAACATTTTGTTCAGCATCATCCCACCATAAAGCTACTCACTTCGGTGGTCGTCCCAGCTATTGGGAATGTGACCATGCTAGGAACACCTCCTATACTCGGTCGAATCTGGCCGTTGATCGGAGTCATGCCTTTGGTCACTTCAGTAATTACTGGAGAAGACGGTGGGAATGTCCTGACTTCCAAGTTGGGCGCATCGCCTGAGTGTGTACGAGTGGTGGATAGATGAAGTCACCATGAGTATACTGCCACATGCACTTTATCACTGTTGCAAATCTTCTAGTTTCATCAAACTTCTAACTGATGACATTTGACAGATTCTTACCATAGTCTTCGGGTAGTGTAACTTGAAACTGAAGTCTGTCGGCGTTGTGCGATTTTATAGTCACGGCAACATCCAGACCGTTAAGTTGTTCCTTCATCAAATTTGCTATCTGTGATGAATCAGGCGAACTAAAGGGAATTTTGGCTAAAAGTAAACAGGAAATGCTGTTGAAAGTTTCCTTATCGTTGCATGGCATTTAACTTTGCTAAACAATAAACCTCTGTATTTTGGCGGTTGAGAAGATGTCAGTGCATTATCAGTAAAAACCATACCAGTGTCTTCGGGATGAATCAATGTTTGAGCATCTCCATTTTTATCAGGCCGTCCAGTAAACTGACTTAGAAGTATATATTATAAAATCTATTTATTACGGTCTACTTTTCAATATTGACATTATCGTACAATCGCAATACGAGTACTTAAACTTCAGAAAACTAAAGCACTCACCATAGTGAGCTATCAAACGGCTATTTAAGAAGATTGCCAATCAGACACTCAGTAGTGCTAAGATGACACTAGGGATTACCGTGAAACAGCAACTACTTTGTAAACCGCTGAACATCCAGTATATAAGTAGCATTCTGTATGCGAGAGTGATCAGTTTTTCAGTCGAAAGTTAAACTTTTCGTTCTTACTTCACAACGTAACTGCCATTTATATGCCATAAGTCAGTGCGATCAGTTTTTAATCGTTTCGAACAATTTCTATGCAGTGACTATTGAAAAGAGTTTGGGTTAAAAGGCGGTTGGTATTCACTGATCTGAGCCGAAAGCATCTTTTCAACAGGCGTGCATACTGACACGTGTCTCGGATTTTCACAAGCGTATCAGCATGTACGCAGTGCGTGTGTACACTTTTCCGACGCGAGCCCACTAGTTAACCAGTCACAATTTAATATGGTTAGAGTATTGAGTCCTGTTTGCTACAAAGATGATAATTAGTTATGAAACGATTGTTCATGAGTATAACTAATATGATCACAGACAGCGTAGATAATAGGTTCAAACTTATCAGAAAAATCGCGTGTTGTACAAATTGGTGCTTGATGCATAGAATAGTCATCGATGCAATAATATAATGTAAAGAAAGCTTTAAAACATTATCCCATAGATATATATGGTATAATGCACCTAACAACCCCAGAGCTTCTGTTTGTGTTTGACTGTTTGGTTGATATGATATGATCAGTAACCGGGCAAACGGATGGGCTAGCTCAACACCACCGGGCGTGTCCCTAGGCTGCGGATTGGGGCACGACCGTCGAAGTGACAGCTAACTGCGAAATCAGTCTGGTTCTTCTGGCGAATAAACAGTCGTAGACAATGAGTACTACCAGGGCGTGGTGGATTCGTGGTTGGCAGCCAGGTCTTCATTAAAATGCCACATAAGCTCTTTGAAGGTACTGCGACATGGCGTGTGTTACCCCGCTACAAAAGAGTTTCAGATGCTCCAACGAGAGCACTTGGGCTCCCGGACAGAATGCCGCCCATCTGGTATGTTATCCATACGGATTACCTACCCCCCGATTCTCTGCCAACCGTGGACAGCTCTCGAGGAAGGCACATGAACCTCGGTGGTCACTGACAACAACGGGTACGCAAGGTATGCCGGGTACCTGAAATAACTGGGTCTTATTCGTAAAGTGTATGCACCAGTTTGGTCACCGACTCCCGGCAACAGGAAGTATGCGTCTCAACAGCTTTGTCGGTCTTCTACTCCCTGGCTGGATAGATCTACTACATCAAATCCGCTTTCGTTGGTGAATTCTCGAACTGCTGCGCTGCTGCTGTTACAACCTGTTGCAAGGTGCATTGGGTATTCTAAATAGATGAATCCTATCTGAAGAGCCTATGAAGCGAGCCGCTACTGTCCACCGGCCCCTAATAGACTACGGGCCCGGTGCCTCGCCCCGCTGCCTTCTGGGTTAATTTCTTTTTTTGAACCCAATGCTCCGGGTGGGGTCCTACAAGCCAAACACCTTCTTTGGCCAGGGAAACCAGGAAGTACTTTACACCCACAATTTATGAACTTAAGTGTACAGCAATTACGCATTTTACTGTGTTACCTTATCATAACGGTTTGGTTGAAACGTCGGCAGCTAGCTTTTCTCTCACGTCACGTTTTACTGCAACGAACCAATTTGCATCGTTCCTTTCCCTTTTGCTAGATAGCACCCTGTTTTGTGACTCCCAATCCGTTGTTTTACTGAAACATGGCTCCAGAATTCTATTTCAGTGCTGCATTTTCAATCTCTATCAGCCGCTTCACCATGCGGATGCAATGTGCCCTTGTATGTCGACCGTACGGTTCAAGTCACTGATCAAACCGATGTTGGAATTGCCCTAATATCATACGTAGATGAAGCTCTGTTTCGTTGAATATCCGTCAACAGTCGCCTTTGCGCTGTCAGATTCGAAAGTACGCTTACAGCGTCGAAAGGCACTCATCACAAATGCTGTCTGTTTGTTGTTGCGGCATATACTTCTACAAATTGTGGTCCAAAAGCAGTCAAGGGTGATTTTTATCAGCCGCTCACTAACTTTCCACACGTTATGCAGTGTGTGGACATTGTTTTAATAGCTGAAGACTTGTATACACAAGTAGGCTGGCTGAATGCTGACCAGCGTGACTTAAATGGCTCGAACCCTTATGGTGCTCGTCGAACAGACAACAGTGAACGTTTGTTACAGCTCTGTGTTGATAACGGCCTGTTTCTGGCAAGTATTAATTTTCGACGCTTTTGACGTCAGTACGCCAGATGGCGACCCCGTCGCCAAGTCATTCGTGGGCACAGAATGACCACATGGTCACCAGCTATTGGGGATGTGGATGTTTCAAAGATTGTAAATCAATCTGGAGTACCTGAGTGGATTTCAGTCATGCACTATTATGAGCCAAATCCGTTCATTTGTGTGTGTTCTTTGTGTGAAAGTGACCATGGGATTAGTCTGATTCCTGTTGTGTTAATGTTTCTCGCAGTGATTTTATATCGTAGATTGAGGAAAGCGCTCGAGAGCAGGCTGGATTTCACCCTGGCCATGTCTGCACAGATGACATCCTCACACTTAACCAGATGCCTGTACTCCGCCACTCGTTTATAGAAGGCCAACAGTTGTTTTTTTGATATCAGAGAAGCCGTCAACTCGGTTGACAGACCTGCAACCTGAAACTTCCTAGGAAGGTTGTACCTGATAAGTATATGAACATCCTGAAACTAATTTGATGTTAGACCTCATGTAATATTAGGGTTTATGGCAACGCATCACTGGCCTTTAACACCCTAGATGAGGTGCAACAATGTTGTTAAGCCTCCCTCTTCCTACTCAGTTCTGCATTAGACACGATCCCAGAGTGTGCCCTGATAGATTGCGACTAGGATGTTGTGGATTTACCCCTAGACATACGACATCACCCTAATCCGTGAAGTCAAGCATGGATCCCATAACATCTTAGTCAGATTACCGACTTCGGTTTGTCAGATTAATGGAGCTTTTGCATTTACTAAACGCAAGGTGCTGCTGCAAGATTGGCAGGACTCTGCGCCTGCTCTCAACCTTGATGGTGAACAGTTGGAAGTAATCATGAAGTTTATTTATCTTGGGAGCTGTATCGGCGCTGATAAAATATCGGATGAAATTACAAATCGCACAGCAAAGTCAAGAATGGTTTGGTCTGTGACGTCCGTATGATCTCAGTCTTTTTGTAAAAGGCCTATTGTATAATGTCATCTTAACGGCAGTCCCACTGTATATGTGAGGAGGGTGTTCATAGATTACTTATTTTTGACCGTCGGTTTCTCCGAAACATTAGCGACGTTTGGTGAATCACTGTAACAGCAGTGACTAAGTTCGCCGGCTTGTCTTCGAAACGGATAAACTCTGTCGACCCTTAAGCATTTTGGTCTCGTCTCACAGGCTTTGTTGGCTCAGCCACATTTTACGACTGCTAACTTACTGCCTGTCACATCATATTCTGTTCATGAGTAGTTTGTCATGCTGGAAGCGACTGCCTGATCGTCAGCGCAGGATTTGGTTTCGAGGTGTGGAGGCACTTACTGTGAAACTTGACTCAGGTTGTCTAGCTGCGGTCCTTTGGTTTAGGACGCTATCTGTTAAGGCGAAGGATAGAAGTCAATGGTGCTCATGTTGCGCTTTTGTGTGCACATGGCTGCATTTTCTTCCTTATCCCCACACACTTGTTTAGTTTTCCACCCAACACCATACTATTTTCCTCGGATTGTGGAACGTTTGCCACTCATTGTTTTTTACATGTCATATATATATATATACGATAGTACAAAACTGATATACGATCATCAAACAGAATACTGAGATGTTAAGCTATTCTGCTATACTTCATTGTATTTCTTAGCTTACGTGTGCAGGATCCGAAGATGCATAATTTGAACTGATCAACAGCTTGCGGAATATCGACGAGTTGGATTTCTTTGATACCAGCGTTTACTTTGTTAAACAGCGCTTCATTATTGATTTCCTGAATTAATGAGAAGAAGGCGAAGGGTTTATAAATCAATAATCAAAACAACCGAAAAAATGTTAGTACGAACGTTTTGTTTAGGAAATACTGAAACTTTGTTTACGCGTGAACTAACAAGCCATACGTGTAAACTTCAGGCTGATACTGCAAGAAAAGGCGCAGTCTAACCAATCGGAAAATCTTCAATATGTAAACCAACATGATAGTGGATCAACTGTTTTATACCAAAGAACACCCACGTTTTTTATCTGTAATACACAACAGATAAAAATGATCACTGGTCCGAATTCGCACCCATTTATGTGTTTTAACTCTTAACCGATGGCAGAAAAAGCTTGTTACTTTGGGTAGTTGTTGGGCTCTTCGAATCAGGATGCTCATACTTTTTTCACTTATGTCCGGACCACTGGTGAACCCTCATTTTGACCTAACTCATTATTTTACTTACCGCGATAGATTTCAAACCCAAAGATAACATACAATATACTATGAGTATGTCACAATAAACTTCTTCATCGCATACAAATCTAGTTGTTACCCCCAGCACCGGTTACAAAAGAAACGTTTACCCTTCACAATCAATCATCCATGGAGTAATTTATTAAAGCTGCAACATCAAGTGAATCAAAGGACATGTAGGAAACGCTTTTAATATCCATACCAGAATAATATGCCCTCAAAAGTTATCTGTTTGTTAAGAAGGTACAATGGACCATCGACAAAAATAAGCAGACCTAGTTAGAGCATATATTAACCTTGACTGACCTCATCACTCGTTAAGAAATGTGCTTCTCAAAAATAACCAGTTAACTTAACATCCACCTTGTCGTGTGAGTTGCAACAATAACTGTTCAGCGACTACATCATCTACCCCCCATCCTTATTATCACGCCAAAGTCTGTTGTAAAAACGTCATCAGTAGCAGAATTGACGTCAATGTTAAATTCGCCAAACCTAGAACTCACAGAGCTTAACTACTGGAATCGTTCGGATAGAATTAACGGACGCCAAAATTCACACTTTTGCCGGTAGCCAGCTGATATATATGAAAGACTGAAGCATGCTTATTCTTGGTTGGTCAGCTGTGAACAGACTTTTCTTCTGCCTATTTCCCTTTAACATTTTCTCATTTGTACTCATCATGTCGATGACCCTCCGACAAGAGCTATGGATGATTTTTCTAAACCGTCTAGCGCAGATTCAGATATATGTATGAAGATCCTATGTTTCTCCAAGATTTTAGTTTTTTTTACATTAAACGTCTAAAGTATACAAAAAATAATATATACTGCCTCACCTTGATAAAACTGTGTTATCTATCATAAGTAGTATCTAAACAGTTTCCAGTCTCAAATGTTATACAAATTCAGTTGCCACGTCTCCAAATATAAAAATCATAGATACAGATGATTCAATAAAGTTTACAAATTAATATGCGTGTTGAAACCAAAGTCTCATGTGGATCCGCCTTCTTGATAAACAGAGAAGGTTACTTTATTTAAAACCTTGGCACTAACCTAGCTAGGTCGATCGGCGAGCATGGAATGGGATTGGTTTCATAAAACTCAAGGTTATTCAGTAGAAATCAAACGCGATATATCTGGTACAAATTTATTGAAAAGAATTGCAACCATTGATCACTTTCCGACAATTTAGTCACGGTTTATTGTTCCAGTATTTCGAAAGAGCCTGAAGGTAATGTTGCACAACCCGAACGGATTGAACTTGCATCGGACGATGAAGGAAGCCGATCAAAAATGAGTTTCTTTAATGTTCACTTGTCGATCAATTCACACATAAACTTAAGTGCTCTATACACTTCGGACCAGATTGGTAATTATCACCGCATGTAAAAACACAATTAACAAGTCCAATGCCTCGTATGATGTGACTTTTGGTAGCTCCAGATTACTTCGAAGTACTATGAGCTTTATCTGGCTCACCAGTAATTACTAATTGAACGTTTGCTGCCGTTTGAGGAAATCATAATGTTGTACAGTTTGTTCGCGGCTAGGAAAAATTAAGTTTTGCAGGACATCTGTTTTCAACCGATTTTTGGTCTTGGCTTGTATAGTTATATAATGTTAATGATTAATAGAGAGTTGTGGATTAAAACAAGTTGGGGTTAAAAAGACGCACGAAACGCTATTTGGGTTGCAGCAACAGAAAGAAAGTTGCCTTACACAGCCAGGGCGGTGCCAACATTTGAGTGAAAACCTTTGCACGTTTGTGTAGAAATGTACCCAAATACATTCAGTGGCACCTAGATACAAAGTCGGGTTGACTGAAATGTATGAAACTGCGAAGTCATTGAACCTGCTTCACGCTGATCTGGAGAAACAAACAACTTGCACTCCTTTATCCTTGTCCATCTGCATGACTATAGTTAACGTACAGAAATCGGATTGATTTTTCTATCGTCATTTGAGCACTCATCTTCTCTTCATGAGCGGTCAACTATCTAATCCAGTTGTTTACTGAAGCGGTTGCAGTGGAGTTTTATGTTTAAGAACAATCGTTATAAACGTTTGGGAATGCCAGAGCCGAATACAGTTAAAAAAATCTACGTTAGACGTCATCAGACCCGATGCTGACCCAAACGGATAAATGTTGAACGATTTGAATTATGAAACATAGGTTGTAGAAAAAAATAATGTCCGCTGAAACGTTGGTGGCCACAGATTTTCCAGTGTTCTGTTAAACTATCGATTTTTTTCTAATACACTTCATATCTTCTAATTTTGATTTTGAAACCGATATTCAGAGAATACTCGGCAAACATTTTATTGCTTCTTGTTTATTCAGACCGATCATGAATGAGAGTAATTCGAAGACTGTTTAGCGGGTTGTCGAAAGATTGCTCCAAGCGTTCCGTTCAATTATAACAAGTTTCATTGGTTTATTGTAATACCTGTCCATTGTTCGACCCAATCTGCTTTAAACCACATTTATTTTCAGTCAATTTTGGATTTTCCGAAACAGCAAACAGGGAACACTGATAAGCTATACGGCGGTGACTGTAGTAACGATAATTGTGGAAGTAAAGTTGTCAATTTTTATTGTTGGTGACAATGGCAGACGATAATCACGGCGGTCGTTGTACTATTAACGATGAGGATTGAGTTCACAATAATGTTGAATATAGCCGATGATTTGTGGGTGACTATCATAACAAATTGTGAATTGGCTATTGAGATTAGCTGGTGAGTTCAAGACATGATTATTAATTTTATAAGAAATGTCACCTGATATTCTCCCAAAACAGCCACTGCAAATCGGACGGATTGTACTTCAGGAACGGAATGGCTATACTGCTGGTTGTTTAGAACTGTATCGTACATCCGAACGCACAGTTTTGTGCCGGAAGTTTCATTAGTGGTGACAGTACGGTAATCCAATAAGTACCTACAACAGTACGAGGAGTAAGGTTAACAAACGCTTGATATTGTGATTAATTTTATCAAGGCAGACCTTAGATTTTAATCACATTACCTTGGTAAGTTGTTCGACAGATTTGATAGTTTACAGGATACACAACTGCGAAAAATATGAACATCTGGCGGATTCGAAGACGACAGAGCCAGTATGTTTAGAAGAGCCAAGCTCTCTAGCCTATGAACTTAGAATTTACAAAAAACTCAAGACTTTTTACTAACATCTAATTATCCCAAATCTTACTGACATACGGAATTCTTACTAGTTCTTTCGCTAAGTGGAGTTTATTTGACGCACAGAGTTTTGGTTTGTGGTTATAATATATTATATTGTTTTGCAAAGAGTTTTAAATTTAATGGGTATGCTGGTTTTGCGAGTTACTCCGCTAACGAGGAAGTGTGATGTTTGAGTGTACCACGTGTGCTAAATAAATGTCTGAAAGAATCAGCACATTAATTTAAAACTTTGGTGATGTTGTTGGTATCCAAATCACGACACTTTCAACTTCACTGAGACGATGAAGTAGTTTTTGAGCGAAAACGAAATTTTCGTCTTTACAACTTGAGGAGTATACTTACTGTTATATCAGATGGAGGGTTAAGAAGCCTGATCTTATTGGGCCGTTCATCAATGGTTAATGGCAACTGTGCCCCGCAGCTTAGAGTGGTAGGTAGCCGGCTGAAGATGTCAACAAAACTGGTGATACTCATCATTGACGTCGATTATATTTATGGGTTATTTTGGGAACACTGCCTCTAAAATTTTACACAGAGGATTAACTAACAGATGGAACGATTCGGAAGAATATTAATTTACTGAAGATGGCAGACTACTGAGATAACTAAAGTTCCTTGACAACACGTGCTTTGCTGATTTTGGGATGTTATCAGCCTTCTGGCTTATGGCTACAAAAATTGATGCATTTTTGTGATGTGGGCTAAAAATGTTCGTATAAGCTTGAAGCTTCGCTAAGTGTATGCATTATTCCCAATAAAGCATTATATTTAGTGCAATTTAGGTGAAATAATAAACGGTACCCTTTGAATAAAAAGTAGACAATTATTTTAATATAAAAATGCACTTAACAATGGTCCCAGTTACTACTACTGCACTATGTTTAACAAAAGATGCTTAAGTGGGCGTTCAACTATATAATTTAGAGAGGCTGCTTAAAAACTGAGCTTCAAAACATTTACGTGGTTCAGGAATTTAGACCCGAATAATGCATGTCAATTCTCCGTTAGGTCAAACAACAAGAATTAATTTCGACAGAATCTCCTCTCTGTCTGTCTCTTCTCGTAATCGTATAACTCACTGATCCGCTTTTGTTAAGTGGAGTTTCTGAGTTTCGTCAACGAGTGAGATTTTTGTCTAAAATTAAAAATATATCGTTATTTGAAAGGTATACGCTTAAGTATACATCAAAACTATGAACTAATAAAACGACACTGAGATTTTACATATTTGTTTATCCGATTCTGTGTACAAGGTTATCTTGGCAGTGTTGACACCATAAGCTTAAAATAACTAAGTGAGTAAGTAAGTAACTGGTATCCGATTCAACGTTTTTCAGTAGGTGACGGTGTAGGATGTTGCATCATCCGGAAGATTAAAACTGCAGTCAAAGTCAGTGTACAAAATAAGATTAAGTTTCATGTAATTAAGCTTCCCCAGTTCGTGTATCTTGGCCGCGCTAGGATATGCGCTATTCGCCTATTCGCTATAGCCACCGGACTGTGCCTAAAACAATAATGGCAGTGGTTGTGAGTTTGATACTTTGATAAATAATGGCCACCGAATACATACAAAGTGACGTCCATGTTCATCTGTTGGTTGTGACAAAGCAAGTTGCAATTAAACAATCTGACTAATGTTCTTCTTAATTATCAAGGTAAAAGAAAAACTATGGCTGTTCAATCACCTGCGTGAAAAAGAAGCATTCCCCTCAATTGCCGATCCATTGTACTGATGTACCAGACCACAAATTACATTATTACAAACAACCATCCTCCTTGACACATTGACTAACTTGTCTGAAGATGTTACCGCTGTATCTTCATGTAAGCTTTTCGAAAAACCGCATGCTCCAGCCGGACGCCTGTCAAGATCGTTAACCACTTTTATTTAATGCCAAAATTTTAACAAAGTAAGTAGGGCTAATTACCGCGGTGGACGACTGAAACACAATGTGGAGCTTAGTCTACTTCATTACCTGGCTAGGTCATCTTGCTGGAAACAAATGTTTTAAATAGGAAACACTCATCGGCTTTTTTAGTTGGCACTCTATAATATTATATTTCGGGCTCCTAGTTCTGAATATTTTCGCTACCTTCAGGTCTTCAAAGCTAGTCGATCCACACATGCGTGATCGTTATGTCCACCTTTAATATAATCACAAATGAGTGTATCATTATAAGCAACGTATCCCTAACTAAGTAAACTTGAATGAATGACCAGTTCACGGCTGCAATGATAAATACTGATAGCTTAGTTTTCCGTGTGTATGACTTACCAGTAATCTCCTCATCGATACTGACTATGGGTAGTGTCGGCGAAGACTAGTGGATGAGAATACTGAGTTGTGGTACCAACGTTTGCTGAAGCTGTCAGGGTAGTTGCGTGGAGTGATACCATCCCACTTAAGATGTCTAGGCTTAGTGCTGTATATTCAGTCATGCATTTATCTCCATTCTGGAATTTTAACATTTTTAAGGTTTTACCATTCTTAATCAGTACATCGGATTCAATCTTTTTGAGACCAATAAGAATGTAACGACCTTTAATTCTTGCTGGTTATGATTTAAGGTGCATGCTTTTGACCCCAATGACAGCACAACCCGTGTTCACATGGTTATGACAATTGTTTTGATCACTGTTCCAACGACCACACTTCAGATAACCACATAAGTCAAACGGACTGTAAAATTGCGATTAAACGTTGACGGTATTTAGACTGTATCTCTAAAATTCTCCACTACTCAACAGTATCATTGTGTAGTCTTGGTAAAGATATCTTAGAGTTTGAATGAGGTCAATCCGAGCAGATCACGTAATCACGCTCGGGAGCGACGTGATGACGAAAACTTCACTCAGGTTTGCCAGTTTGGAGAGTAATCTAAATAAGTAGTACAGGCAATCGCATATCTAAATCGACTATCGTAATTCCGTAAAGAAGAAATACATCGAAGGAACTTAAACGGGTCCTCACTCAATACAGTATCAGAAAGGCATTTAAAGCCACCAGCAGGTTAAGGAGTAAGTTAGTCCACCTAAAGGACAATCGGACTGTGTTTACCGGATTGAGTGGAAGGATCGTCAAGTTTCGTACATTGGACAGACCGTCCGGCAGCTGGAGGTAGGCACCAAAGGACATGTAGGGTGTATTAAGAAGCCTTCTATCGACGCTCAGTAACTCTGGAAATTAGAACATGAGCCAATGATTGCGGCACACATCAACATCACTTAACATTAAGCTGATTTCGAACACCTGACTGCGCTAAAAATTGGTTTCCGTAACCGCAAGGAACGTCTACTGGCAGAAGCCTTTCTGATCGCCAATGCACTACAAGCGATGAATCTATCCGATGGCTTGGAATTGTCAGTTGTTTGGTCTGGTTTACTGAGTGGACAACACACATATTCTATTGGTAGCCTGTCTACACACCGCATGTTAAAGATACAAACACGTACCAATTGATAACTGTTTCATTTGAAGTCTGTACAATGTAAATTTTCTGATTTAAATCGCTTGATAAAGGCTCTCCGAGAGGGTCGAAACGTTGCATAAACCGATAACTCTTTGGTTTTTACTCGCTGTGGCTTAACCGGGAACTTACTTAATAAAGAGCATCAACAAAACACACAATATGTTTTCTCATGTTCGATCTGGTTACAGTTTGGAAGTTCTAAATCAACAATTACGCTCACACTCCAGCTCTAATAAGCAAACAGCTTCTATTTCGGTTTCAGTGAAACCAAAATTACACCCTTAAACATGTTTTTGTATTGTATTACTTATTCGCTTTCAATAAATTACCGAGGAACTTAGTCACAACTTATACTTTTCAGTCATTAGTGAGGAAAATTGCCACAGTCATCTTTTAGTTTCAATTACCCCCTATGTTTGGTATTCATATCCTCTCAAACCAAAATCTTTCAACCGCTTCTAATCCCCTATAATTTACAAACGTTTTGAACTTAAACTAATGATCCCAGGTTTGATGTGTGAATATGATGTAAGCAACTGTACACATATAAAACTACTGCTTTATTGTATTAATGTCATCTTAATAGTGTTAGTTGATATCATATACCAGTAAAAAGTGGTCCCTGCCAGCCTCATTTTGTTGAATGTTTAAATGGAACGGAATAATTACAAAGAAGCAACTCGTACGAAATTCTCTAGAAAAACATTTTCTTTATTCAGGTCATATGTAAACTTTCCAACTGAAAGTCCACTGAACGGAAGTGATTGACCAAGCTATTAGATAGGGACAATGATTGAGAACTGTGGGACCTAGTGGACAGAATATGGAATGAGCATTAATAACAAGTCCGTTGCTTGAAGGCAAATTATTTTTGAGTATCCATTCGACCTGTGGTGTCTGGAGCTTATGTTTTCAGAAGTTTGTTTAAATCTTAGCAAAAGTACCAACATCTGTGAGACTGATTACAGATAAGAATACGTCTTTAACCATAGAAAAAGTGGGCGTCATTTGTCAACATCATTATGAAAGACATACGGTTCCAGTTGTGTCGCAAGCCTTTTTGGAGTATTGTTTCTCATATGACTGGTTAGCTGTCACACAGTTAACAATTTGAAACACATACGGTATATAGTTGAATATTTGTGTGAAAAATGAGAGGCACTGGAGAGGGATATATTGTTTGTACCAAAGGAAACAAGCGTTCATCGCCTACAAAATAGTACAGATATTTTTTAGCGTGGTCAGTTCTTGATGCACTTACTATAAGATGTCTTAAAGACATCATTGTCTAACTACCTGTAGGCACTTTTAATCACTATTCTAATGTATATGGTCAATACACATTATGGTCAGTGCGGGTTACGGTCAGTACCATACCTCTTGAAAAATGCGTAGTCGATTAACAACGCACTCGTTTATTGAAAGATGTTGCTTAAGAAACGAAAAATCAACATCGCCATTAAGCTGGACAATAAAGTTGTGTGGGTTGTTGACCGATTAAGAAACGGTATGCTTAAGTTCAAAGTTAACAGCCAGCTCTACTGAATAATACTGAAAATACTATAAACACTTGAGGAGCGTAAAGAACATAGTGTCGTCTGCAGAACTGAATATGTTTAACTGTAAGAGTGTTTGCTACATGAACTTCAAAATATTCACTCACCTGATCATCCTTTAGCAGGCCTCCAAAAAGTCGATACACCGGTGAATTTACAACTTCAAATAGATAATCCGACTCTTTCGGAGGTATAAATATACCTCGCATTCGCATTACGGCACCAGGAGCATAATACAAATTCATTTTGACTTCTGGCTCAAAAAGCACTGCCTCTTGTGACGGTTTGTCAGTAATTTGCGCAAAGTCTAATGATTGTAAGGAATCCTCCGTGGTAAGTACGACATTGTTATACTCTTTGTAAAGCACGCCCCTTGCGCCTGAAAGGAGTTTTATACAGATTGTGTACGTATTGATATCGTAAAATTTCTAAATACTCATCCAAGAGACCGGTGAGTAAAACAACCTAATCACCAGTTGACTAAATGAAATGATGAGAAGAATGTGTTTGAATCTTAAGTGAGAGAGATTGACGTGTTACGTACTACTAACCGGTAATCGCATCAGCAGAGCGGATTACCGAAATCAGCTAGCGGGACATATCTACGTACTTAAAACATGACTCTTCTGTGGATATGTATGAAAAGTTAACGTAACGTGTCCTCGAAGTTTTTGGTAACATTTATTAAAAATAGGTTGCCTCTCATGCAAATGTCTACATAGCAATGGCAATTCATCGGCCTCCCACATATCGGTTTTTCCCAATGAAGTTATAGCACAGCACATGGTGTAATATATTTTCTGAAATTTTTGGTACACGAAATGTGAGATGGTGAGAGCAAATCGTTGAGAAGATGGCTGGTGCAGGGACAAATTTATCTGGCGGAAGGCATTCAGTTCTATGAAAACCTCGTAGTGCCTGTGTTTGGTTATCCAAAATGGATACACCAGATTAGACCGGAGCGCTGTTTCAAGAAGCATCAGAATTTTGTTTGAACTATATTACCCTCACAATAGACTTGTTAACTTTTGTTAACCAATTGCATACATACTTACACGAAGACAATTTTGATAACAGAGACCAGTTACTTGGACCAGCAAGTTAAGCTTTTGCTTTATGGGGTTTAAACGGAGAAACTTTCAAAGATTAGACACTGGTACACTGAAGATTATATTATCATTGTCATTGTATGAGTCGATGGCAGTTAGGTTTATTGTGGGTTGCTGTTTACTCTCCAGGGAAGTAAATCTTCTCATTTGAGTAAACACTCTCATTGGTTCGTGTCACGAGAACCAGCTATGAGCACTCAGTGCTATTAGGTCAAATAGACCAGACTTTTTAGTGCAATAATGCCGGGGTTTTTTAAGTTCACTGAGAGTGTTGCACAAAGTTATTTTTCCGCTTTGGCCTCCTTAATCATCAGAACATAATCCCAGGACACACGTTTGGTAATTCCTTGACCAGAAGGTTTCTAAAATTTTGGGGCTTATGGAGTAAGTTCCTTCAACGTCATGACAGTGGATATAAAAACATAAGGAATCGGTCAGCAGCACATAAACAGACGTCGGCGCAATGAGCTTTACCAAAGAGGGATCAGTTCGACACTACTATACAGCAACGAAAACAACACATTTTCGTTAAGTGAAAACTCGTACTGACTGTTATACTGTTTTATGTCAACAAACTATGGTTCTCTGGTTCATCATTAGTGAGGGTCGTTTGGTCATGTGGAAATCGATAAAAATTGAGGTCGCCGTCATTCCACAAGGGCCACCGAGCAGTTATTTACTGGAAACCGTTTGACTGTACCTAATTTTTGTCTACACAGGCTGGTCACTACAAACTATCCTTAGTCGTGCAGAATCTACCTAATCGCATAGGTTTACCATATAAATCTGCGGATGCCAAGGAACGTTGAGACGCTGCTTGTAAACCAGTGATTTGTAGGTAAGAGTGTAGTAAAATTCACTGACTTACCTGGATAGTACGGTCTGACGGCACTATTCTCAATCAATGGCAAACGACAGGTAAGCCCATCTTCATCAATCGTATCAACTGCACATCCATACTGACCAACAAACACCTCTGGTGGAATTTCTTGTTGAAATCCAGAACCGTAGACAAATATTGTCGCACCACCTCGACTACCACTTTTTTGCGGATCAACTGATCGGATAGCTAATAAACAAAATAAGAAAACATCTTTCTGGATTAGCAGTTAAAAACTAGTATTCATAAAGTGTGTAATCTACGCGACCATTTTTAATTCTTCACAAAACCTAACTCAAGTGATTTTTCGGTTAATATTGAGTTCACTTACTTGCATAAGATTGGAACATGAATAACCTTTCTGCACGGCCCACTCGGTACACCTGCTCTTCAGGTACACTTCTGTGAATTTGGTCAAAAAGAAATACACGTGATTGCCAAAATATTCTGACATTGACTGATACAACTGAGGGTCCAAAAATAATTTAGTTACTTGACTTTTAATGACACTGAACCAAAACAAATTTGTGAACAAAATATGCGTGAGTAATTATGTCGCATGCTAATGTGAAACTAGTGATGATAGAGTGTAGCGGTATTTTTACATCTTGTGCGGATAGATTCAGGATGGGTTCTGAAATGTTACCGAAAGAAACTACTACTGTTTTGCTTTTAAGGACTGTTGTTTGTTCAGCAGCAGCCATAAGAAAATGACTTGTAGAATCACATTGGTCATAATTTCACTCAGTTGTCAAACAGTATTATTTCGCCATGTTTCGTGTAATGACATTCAGCCTGAAAGATCAACTACTGGAAACGTTCTTTTAATCTTTCAAATCGGCTTCATTTGACAATCAATGTGATTTCTTTCGGTTAGTTGCGGGACAATTTCCCGTAAGTCTTCTTGGACTTCTTGTGTTATTGAAACATGCAGTGCAGTTAAAAAATAATCATTCATCCGTCATTTGCTGCTTATTTACTTATGACATTACTTTCTTCTTGTCCTTCTCTTTTTAATATGGACATCTTGAAGTTACTTCCTCAAAGATCTATTTACATTTTGAAAAATTCTAAAAATAGGGGCAAACTTTAATCATACTTCACAAAATGACTAGTTGCCATGTAGTGAAAAGATCGTCAGCTATTTTGTTTGTCCGCATTAATGTTATGCATTTTTCGTCTAATTTATGAAGTTTTACATAACCGTTACCTTGAAGGTTTAAGTAACCTAAAATCTGTTCTAGTTTTCTTCAAAAAGAAACTAAGTATTGCGTCCCCAACATCTAAGATTCGCGTAAAGTTCACAGTTCTTATTTTAATTAATTCCGAGTCATAAGCACTACTTGCTTGTTGGACACTCACAGTCAATTTTGCATTCTATCATTCAAAATGAGACGAATGTCCAGTTTATTATCCATAATCGCTGTTTAGTATGTGTGGCGGTTCAAATGACTGAAACTTGAATACGCAGGTTTGAGTTTTAAAATATCTGTGTTTATTTGGCATTTAGCATCAGCGCTCAATGTTTTGAATACGACTAAAAACCACCCCATAGTTGGTTGATCGATTATACCCTCAGAATCGGTAAAATTGACACGAGTGTCCGAAGGAAAAACTGGGCATATTTGTCTGAAAAACCTGCTATTAACTGATTTACGAGTTTACATGAAGTAATACTTATAGCTTAAAGAAACAGAATATTTCACTTACTTCCCGAACGGCGAATCAACAACCATCGTGATGTTTTCTTCGCCTGGTAATCAAGGATTAATCAATTGACAAGATGTGGAACTTACCAATTTGATTTCCACCTCTTCTACACGTAACGTAGCCAAAATCGGAATCGATGTTGTCGAGCCCCATTCCATAACTAAAGTTAAGGACAACATAATGTGATGAACTACTGGAGGGTAATGTATTTTGTCAAAGAAACTGTGTGCAACCTTAAATACAAGCCATAAATAAATGAGATGTGCGTGTGAGAGTTATCATAGTGATGGTTTTATTCAAACAACATTGCCAACACTGATTGCTAACTCAGTTTATGATATGTACGTAAAACAATGTGCCCAGTATAAAGGAATTTCTGTCAACAGTTTTCCACGTTTACCCAATTTATAAACAGTGCGTCGTTTTAATAAAACACGAATAACCTGCGTAACTGTAAACATCTGGTCGAAAGGTATTTCTTAAAACCCCGTACTGCCTCAGGTAACTCTTCATGACCAAAATGAACCTCGTAAAATTCATCACTACAACCGCCATACTCTTGCAACCATTTTCTGTTATCAGTTTGTCATTTTCCTCTCGTTTGTTAATAAACAGTCAGTTTTACAGACTTAAGTCCGGCGCTGGGAACCCTCACGTGGTTGCTTGTATATAGTAATGAAACTGATGTGTTAGTGTATGCACGATAAGAGCATACATTGAGTTGTATACATGCCAAACAGCAAAACATTTTCTACGTTGAAAAGTAAACGATTTTTCCATCATAGAAAGAGAGACTTTAAAATCTGCTGTTAACAAAAGATGTGTTAGTACGGGTTCATTTGTGACTTACTAAACATCGGTTCCTGGTATTTGTGGATCACAGTTGGCTGGTCCGTTGTAAATTCTGTAAAAAATAATCGTAGAGGAAATAAAATACTTTAAATAATTTAAGTTGTATGCGTTCTTCAACATTTAACGATTAGGGTAACAGAAGAGAAGCTACACGTAATTCAAGATCTGTATATAACTCTAATGAAAGGTTCTTTTTATGCTCGGGTTGTGACTGGTGAAAGGTTATCTTGTCAGTTAACTTCACTGATTACCGTACTTGTTTAAATTTGGTCAATAAACTATATTAACCGAACTTACTCAGGAAAGCAGTCAAACGGGAGTATTCACGCGTACGTTTAGGTAGAACATATTAGCGTAAAATTTAACGGTATACATTCATGTTAAACTTTGTGACATAAAAACTCGGAATTCATAAACGCCTATGAATAACATGGTAGCTGTTGGTCACTGACGTATATCTAATCGGGAGGAAGCTTTTACGACGCTTGATTACGGTAAACACACATTTTTGATCCATGAAATACACATTTTAACAATTTTGTTAATAACTAAAGAAGCTTTGCTAGTTGCGTTCGAGTTAACTGGTTTTTCGTGGCCTATGGTTAATTACCAATTGACGATTATGTTTAATTACTCTAGTCTATTTTGATAATCTTTATCGCTTCTGTCTCTTGACTTGCTATTTTGTTAAGGATTCATGGCCTAGTTTTGTTTAATCAGAGTTCAGTTGAAGTTCAGATTCTGGTTTGGAGGTGTACTCCTGTTCACATGCACTTATGGCAACCTCACTGACCGCTGCATCCTGACCACATAGCGTGTGACTCACAAAGAAAAGGAGTAACTCCTTGTAAACATGAACTTTCAGCGAAATGGTTGACGCTTAAATTTATCAGGAATTAACGAGCTGAATGATAATGTTAGTTTGTACGGTGCGGTGGAAAATTATAGACAGTAATACTTTAAAGTCCACTCTCAGTTGTTCATAATAACCGTATCCACGAATTTTTCCTCATATGATCACTGTCAAGCGGAAACACGGAATCGAAGTTTCCCCGTAACAAGATTTGACCTGAACTCTACATTATTAAAAACGGTTCAGCTAACTGTGCGTAATATTCCGCTTACTTGTATGTCTAATTTTATTAAAACAACATTACACTGGCTTGTCTCGTTGACTGTAAAAATGGTCACATGACAAACCTGATGATACTTTGTGGTCGATGAACAGGAAAAGCATCCAAATTTGATGAATAACGGCTGGTGAATATCTTTCCCGTAAGTTTCACAATTGAATCTAATAAAAGGTAGGTTATATAAACCACATAGTTGATTAACGAAGATAAACATAACCTAGCAATCTTGGCAAGTTTAAAAAGTTTAATACTTGGAAGTATGGCCATCAAAGTGCAACATATTTTTTAGGACTACATTTATGTTTTGCTTATATTTTGTACATATATATTCTAATCCACAATGCACGCGAAATAAGGCTTGTCCATACTGGTTACAATGGAGGAAATGCTGCAAAAAATATGTGTAACTTAAAATTAAGAAACAAATAGTTTGCTTGTGGTTATCACCTTAGTATGTAAGGTTTATAACGTCATATTTTAAACCAAGATGCTTTAGATAGTGTGAACAACGATCCTGGTGTCACGGCTTGAAATCTGCTAGGGATGCACCTTATGAAATACGAACGAGCTATGAACCGTGTTAAAGTATTCCAGTCCATATGCTGTTTGCGATCAACAATGATCAATGCCCAGTTTGTGTAAAGTCGGTAATGTTTTGTATTATTTATTTGTAGACGAAACAGTATGATAATACTTACCAGGAGGTCCGTATTGTGGAATTGTTGCGTTGAAAACTGGGTTGGTATCGTCTCTGAGCTGAAAAACAGTCACTCACATAACTGAAGTATACATTAAAACCTTTAAATGTTATATCACAGTTTATAATACAGGTAGGTGAATGATTATGTTTAACTAGAATTGTGGTCAAAGCGACAGTGTTTATGATACGTACGATTCCTTTAACATCTGTTTCCTTACCTGCAACTCTCTTTTAAGTTGTAACTAATCGACCTCAGGATTGTCTGAGTATTTTAACCACAGCAGATGCAATTCAAACAAGTAAGGCAATGAACCTGATGAGCAGGTAAAACTTTTCTCTACTAAAACTTATAATAAGCAATTTGACAAGTGGTTAGCAAAAGATGGTGAAAAGCAGGTTAGTTTCTTCGCAGTTTATCAACAAACAAATAATAACAGTTGTTATTGAATGTTTGAAAGCTTACTTGACCGTTTCTGATTACTAAACATAGATGATGACTAAAACTGTCATCTCTTCGATATAACCATTCAACTACCCTGGTATGAATTCCATCTCGGAAAACGACGACATCACTTTGCAAAGTGTATACATATGAAATGCCATTTTCAAAATTTAAATGTCCACAAAAGTGTTACTTACGAATAAGGAACAGAGTCCAATTCGGCATTCGTTTGGCCCAATAAGCTTTCCGTTTATGTATATTTTGATAATGTATTTACCTTGTGGACCACTCCTGAAAAAGTAGAGAAGACATAGAACTTTTCAATAGGTATTGCTGTCAACACCTGCTGTTCAAAACGTTCTTAGTTCCTTTTTGTCTAGAGGGAACTCGCAGCCCAACGACGCAG
>JTDE01000360.1:249832-279056 GCA_014338405.1 Paragonimus skrjabini miyazakii
TTCTTGCTCAGTTTTTGAAAATCAAACTGGCGTTGAACGTTTGGAAAGTTAAACAAGTATGTACAATTAGTTCTTCGTGTGTCAGAGTCAGGAATTACTGCTCTTTTCTTCTCTTTCTCTAAACACTTGTCTATTGTAACGAAGATAGTCTATTTAGTTATTACTGCAATGTGCAAAAAATTAACTCTATAATGATGAGTAATAGGGAATTTTGGTTTGCATACAGATTGAACATCACCCACAATTGATCGCAGCTGTCGCATTCCCATAGACTTTCCAGTCGGCCCCTTTTGAAAAGAAGCACTAGACTCGAGTTTCGCTCTCAATGGAGCTCGTCAGTAGTGCACATTGTTGCCACTGTCGAGACTAGAACTCCGGCCACGTTTTCCGTGAAGCAACCGTGTTTACCACCACGTCATTAACCTTACATTAGGCACGACCGAATTGTAATGTGAACAGTTTTTTACTTAACGACGGATCTTGAGACATCGGGACTGTTACGGACAGCCGACGGTCGTAGTCTTTTTTGGACCTAAATGCTGCTTTCGATTCAGTTGCCCGTAACGTTCTATGGAGCCGTCTCCGTCGCAAGGGAGCATCAAGAAACTACGTGAATCTGTTGATATCACTGTATGCTTACTCTGCAAACAGGGTGAGAGTTTATAGACAACTGTCTCGGGCACTCACCACTTCTAGTGGTGTTCTTCAGGGGTGCCCAATTTCCCCCTTCTTGTTCAATTTAGTCATGGACGACACTTTGGAGGGTGCATTTGAGGAGTCTAGTAAGCTTGTGTTGAGCCTCTTCTTGACGCTAGATTGACCGATCTGCAGTGCGCGGACGACATGGTCTTACTTAGCCCCTCAGCCGAAGACATGCAGATCATGCTAAACAAGGTGAGCGACCCGGCTGGTTTGGATGGAATGCGCTTTGCACCTTCAAAGTGCAAAGTGCTGCTTCAAGACTGGGGCATTCCCACTCTTACTTTCTTCATTGTAAATAATCCGCTTGAGACTGTGGACAGTTTCACATAATTGGATAGCACAATCTCGTCAGCCTGCAATTGTGCTGATGAGTTATCAGCGAGGATAGGAAGGGTGCGTCATCTGTGGCGTCGAGAGGATGTTCGTTTGTTGCTGAAAGGAAGAGTACATAATGCTTTTGTGCGTTCTGTTTTGCTCTATGGTTCGAAAACCTGGCCTGTTCGCTTGGAAGATGTTAACAGGCTTGCTGTGTTTGACCATCGTTGTCTCCGCCAATTAGCCCACATTAAGCGGACTGATCGCCTGACCAAGTTGGCCGTTCACCGGCGCGTATTCCGGAGCGCCCAGGATGCGCGATCAATTGGTCAACTAGTCATGGCGCATAACTTGCGATGGTTAGGTCACGTACTCCGTACGCCAGCCAAGCATTTACCGTACCGGGCATTCTATACTGAGACCACCAACAGTTGGGTGAAATAACATGGCGGCCAAGCAATGACGTGGTCAAGAAATATGAAGACCGACTGCTCCACTGAGCAAAGTGGGTAGGCGTCGCCTGACTGGATGGGGTCCTCGTTCTCACTCGAACCGCTGGTTGGTGACGCTATCCGAGATGGCGATGTGTCACAGTCAATGGCCCAATTTATCCAAATTATTTCTAGTTCATCAGCTTAATCTTCTTTTATTACTTTTCCAACTTCTCAGTAGCGTTTTCTTGTAGGAAAATCCACGCCACTGCAGAGGTGAGCAGTGGCCCGAGCCACAGTACCTTCTGGTCAGGCTCATGCCTGCTGTGAAGATGATGTGATGAGTAATGATCAGCTTGCCCGATCGTCTCGAAAGGAGAAACAGTCACTGTCTGTTAACTCCAATCGATGATTAATGGTGATCAGGCAACGTGATCATTACTCACAAGCGAAAGTGGTTGAGTGTCCACATGGTATAAATCGGTTTTGCCTAATGTGAGGTCAACGGCGCAGTGGTAAACACGGTTGCCTCACGAACAGCGTGTCTGTGGTTCAAGTCCCGGCAGTGACGATGATATGCACTATTGATGAGCTCTGATGAGAGCGAAACTCGAGTCTAGTGCTTCTTTTCGAAAGGGGCCGACTGGAAAGTCTATGGGAATGCGACAGCTGCGATCAATTATGGGTGATGTTCAATCTATGGGAGACAGATTCTTTATGACCTACCTAGTCCCGTGTTTGTGAAGTAGAGTTCTAGGTAAACTTCAAACGGAAGTGCTGGTGTGTGATTGAAATTCTGCGCTTTGGAAGTCCTTTTTCCAAAAGTACCACATCTGAACGATCTTGCGCTGACCAGCCTTTGTGGAATGTTGTGCACGCAACGTAGAGTGCACAATTTTGTTCAAATTTTTACTGGAAGATTGTCATTACATGTAGGCTGATGTATTATATATTCATTTGTGAAATGTTAACCTCTAAGAATTTCTTGACCTAATGTCACTCGTAGCGTTTGAACCGCGGGGTGCACGTCATATCGACTGGGTGTTCACTAAGGGGATGAGATAACCGCCTGCGTGGCGTACCAAGCAGAGGCTAAATGAAAGCACTCGTTTCATGGTTAGCCTGTACAATACCATCTTGTTACATTGCTCATTAGTTATGACGAGATCGTTTGCAGTCAATTAAGCTGGCCTTGGCAAATGAGCACGTCCAATTACTTCGTATCCATACAGAGACTGAAACTAAGCGCTACGAAACTAAATAAACACTGTTGTTTCTTGCAGACTGGATGTTCCGGTAACGTACTTGCCCACATCACGCTTGTGTGAACGCGAGTGCACGTCCCATGTGTCTGTTTCTCGGAAGGCCAAAGCCTTCATCTTGGGGTCATCAGATTGCTCATTTCAAGAATACCGTCGTGAGTTTGACTAATCGTCGGTTTACAAATTTGAAATGCTTGTCTGGAAAACTGAACAAAATTATCAGCTCTCATATCACAGGGTATAGCGGTTGCGCACTTAAACAAGCTGTTTCATTTGCTGACAGATACCTAGTGAAGATCCAGCTTTTTCGCAACCGGATCTATTTTAAGTTACCAGTTCCTGCAATATTGATGTTCGGCAAGTGTAAAGGAAGGAGAAACAGTGAACACAACCAGAACCAGGAGTTGTGTGTTGACCTAGCAAGGGTGGTGAAATAAAGCTCACCAAAAGATACGCAAGTAAGTAACACCAACCCACACAATACGTGAAACCTATCGTGTCAGTATTTCAACGTTTGCAGTTGACGGGTTTATTGTAATATAGTTATTGAAAACCTGACGAAATTTTGAGTTTGACTTGGAATCGTTATCAGCACATGGTGGCTAAAACCAGACTGCTTTAATTTCCTGCCAGCCCATTACTTAACATACATGGTTTACTTGAAGATATGTTCAAGAATAACTTTGTTTGATAGTTCAGTCATTGCCTAATCAACATGTTGAAGAGCTGTTAATTCATACTCAACAGGTATTGTAATCTTCCAAAGAAGCAGAACCATATAGCAAGGCGTTTCTGAAAGAAAAACCTATGAAATATGAAAATATTTTTCACGCGAAATATACGACAGAATTTTGGCTAAGATGTGTATGACATTTATAATTACTTACGAGATCGCTAATTCCAACTCAGCGGTAATGCTGCTATTTTCTTTTAAGCTGAAAACTTTGTGCGAGTTAATCTAGCATATAAAGTAACGCAAAATGTTGGGTGTATGTAAACGTTGAGAGAATACTGCGATTGTATAAAAAAAACAGTTTACCATGCTAATTAAGTTCTTTCATAAGACATCTCAGATCATATTATTAACTTACGGCGCGGCAAACTTTATCATGCTGGGACCTTGCTCAATTAACTCCGCTTTGAATGTCTGCCAATCATTTTCTAAGTAGACGTGATTTCCAGAGTTTGGATCGTCCAAATTCAAAGTGAAGGCACTTTGGGCAAAACCTGTGGACATGTTTTCCAAGCAGGAAATGTATGAACACATTAGACAAAGTTGAAATTTTACTGTTCGTTTCTATCAATCTAACCACAGAGTTTAGGGATAAAAGCTTCCGGCATTTAGAAAGAACTCCGAAATACCTACAGCTATATGTGGTCATTCAAAAAAATTTGATACAATAGAAAACACTTTTATGAGTCATGTTTGCGTTGATATATTTTTCGTTGGCATTTCGAAATGCCAGATTTACACTACATGTGATATACACGCCCTTTCGATGTGACAGACTGATGTGAAAACTGATTACTTCAGTCGAGTAACATGCTGCAAAATGACTTGAGTATGATCTAGCTAACATCTAAATATCAACGAGTTGTCTGTTATACATGAATCAGATTTTGTGTTAACATATTTTGACAGTGTTCGAGCATGGCTTTGCAAATGACAGTTTACGAGGAAATCGTGGATCATATTCATTATCCGTGTTAAATACTTACCACTCTATGTTGCCAGGTCATTTACCTGACTCTCACGTGAAAGTAATAGTGGATTTCTCATGATTAAATCATAGGCTAGACTGCTCTTTCACTTTCCAGTGTAATTGGGTAAAATACACTTCATGTTACTTATCGAACACAGTCTTTTATTCGCGAAAGAATCTGTTCGCGTTACGTTCTTTTTACTATACCTTGTTCGGACTGGGACTGACAAAATATTGCCAAGTAATTTGTCTTCCTGTTTCTAAACGCATAATTTCTCAATGAACTTGTGGAACACATTGTCTTGGTTTGTGTTTTGTTTATTTCAGGTTGTCTTAGAAACCCCTTGCCTCTGGAGAACAGATGAAGTAACTTCCTGCTAGATGACAAGTTTTGTTTGCCACTAAACTGATCTTGACATTCATTGCGTATAAAAGTACGTCCTCACTACTCTTAGAGGTCAGCTACAAGCAAAATTAGGTTAAACAAAACACGAATGACGGAAAGATAGGAAACATTGTATACCTGTCTAAAACAATAAACCTAACTTGCTGCTTGTTAAAAACCATGAATCTTGTGGTAACCTAATTTAACTATGAGAGAAGAAAGTATTTCTGGGTCATAACGGGTCAGCATATTGTGCAACTCTCATAGAACCTAATCTATATTTTTAATGTTTCCAAGTTATTCTAGTTAATAGACATTCAGCAACCTTTTTCAACACATTGCCATGACAACCACCATTGTTAGTTTACTTAAAGAACCTTATGGTAGTTTTACCTCTTTTAGAATATTAGTATTTCATTTGTTCTATACTTATTTCACATGGTTGGTACTTAACTTTAAACTTGTGGGAGGAAATTTTGCAAGCCATTTGAACTCCACGCGGTTGTATAACAGTGTTCACTCACCACAACCAAATATTTTCACATCAGCTCCACCAGTAGATCCCACCGTGCTAGGATCAACGTTGGTAACTTTAGGACAAGGAACTTGGCCAAAGCAACTGTCCAGAACTCCTACATATGCAAAACAAACAAAGGCAAATTAATAACACGTTGAGATGGTTACGGATTTTGAGTTTACCGTAAAATTAAAACCAAGCCCATTGTCTCCGATTGATTCAAACGTCTAGGATTTGTCGCTTATATTATCGTTTATAACATGCTGACAATCATCATATCCATAAGGTCAAATGCTTTGGTATCCTTGTGATAGCACACTCATTGTTCTTGTGTTTCTAGTCTGGAGAACGTGATATGTAAACAATCGGTTTTTATCAAGAAATATCTTATCACACTACTAAATTTAACGCATTCTGGCTAGCGTCTGTTTTTTTCCATTTACACTGTCCAAGTGTCAGTCACATTTTAATTCGTTGTCCTCAGTTTTCTCTTATTTCAGCACACTGAAAGATTGGTTACCATATTAAAAGGAATGCTGTTAGATAGGATTGAATGTTGAATACGTTTCAGTTTACATATTCAAAATGAGGTTAGATAATCAAAACTGCATACAACAACGTCTGATATGCTAGTTGTTTTAATTTAAAAGATAAACTTGTCCATGCAAAGGACAACTCGATGCCTAACCTCGATATTCTCTGAAGCGTTTATTAATGGATACTACCTTATGGTTCAGGTAAGCATCATACGGTAGGATGTGATCTAGAAAGAAAGAATGTGTAAAGTTGTACGGTTGTGTCGTTTTCAACTGTTTCCACGTTATTTTAACCAAGTCGTACGGATAACTACTTCTTATTTTATGAAGGGAACCAAAAATGCAATAGGCTCTCACTCCGTTTATGTTGTGATACCAATAACTTATGTGATTGGAACCATTTGTGTTGGTCAGTTAATCCGAAAGAAACATATGCACTGAACCACCTGTCAGACCTTACTCTTAAGCATATTGCAAGTAGATTGTAAGTTCATCTGCGTTTGATGACCGACCTGATGAGGGAGACTTGAACCTTGATAATTTCATAGAGTGCGGGTAATTGACTGATAAAAGAATTAATAACGACAACATATTCATGAGTCACCAGTTAATCACAGTATATCTCAAACTGTAAATAATTTTTACGTGGATTGAACCACAACTACTGTAGTATTGGTAAGTATTGGGGGGGAATTTTCGAATTGGGATTATCAAGATTCAATCTATTTCATGTGCTGTTTGATGGCAGGCATTTAAGGAATAGTTTAGGCAGAAGCAGTATAACTGCCGGAATTAAAATTTCAGCCGGTTTTTCTTGAGAAAACTATGTTGACCACTGCGCCAGTGATCTAATAGTAAGCATGAATGAATTATTTTGTGCGAAAGCTCCGCCACATTCGTTTGTTGGTGCCACTCGGGTTACTCAGTAACTTCAAACGAAAATAATAATTGACCTGCTTTCATCAATCAAGTGATACATTGTTCAATAGACGTTAAGGAAAATATTTTACAACTGGCCTGTTATATTGTTACAGTTACTGGGTGTAACTTTGTCTGAATAGATAATTATCGACTCTGCTAAACGATTTTTGGAATATACTAAATAAGTTGCTGCTATGTAAGGTGTAATGTGTCTTAATTCTCTAAAATATATTAGCCAAAAGTTTAAATTTCAGAGCTGGTGAGTAATGCGAGTCAGTCAACAAATTGAGTTTGCACGCTTCCCACTTTGTGTCCGCAGAGTTGAATCTTCGACCTTACGTGCAGTGGGTTGAAAACAACTAAGGTGGAGCCGTCAACTAACACGCCGATCAGGAGTATTTGTCAATGGATAATTATCAACTCCTCACAAGGGTTCATAGTGAAAACGGTAAGTTATAACTCTTAGTCACTTGTTGAATTAACTGCGTTCACAATATAAAAATAGTAGTGAGGTAATATGTGCAATATAAATCAGCTTGGTGACGGTAGTTGGAGCTAAACTACTAATGAAACGCTTAGTCTTTGTTAACTTTGTCATTAAGTGTGATTTGTTTATTCACAAGGGAGATGAACAAACAAATCAGATAACAAAAGCTAGTAAAAGTACGGAAACCGGCCACCAAACGAAAATGTTTAAATGGGATTAGATGAGTGAGACAGGTTTATCGGAATTTACTGATCAGGCCTGTTTCAATCATTTCAAAACAAAATGTATTAATTATAACTCAAGTAATAGTTACAGAATGTCATTGGCTTACCAAAGACAAAAGCCAGAAGAGTTAGGTTGGATCTCTTTTTCTTGACCATTTTGTAAAACTATCAACATTTGTTTTAAAATTACTTATATAAAGTAGAGATGGTATGTTTAGTAATCTTGATACTCTCTGCAAACTGACCAATGGAAGAGATAACATTAATGAGACCCATGTGGATTGGTTAACGTTGAGTGAAATGACCTCAAAGAATCTCAAATATCATATGCTGGTTTCTCAGTAGACCTGAACTAGCGGATAGTTTTTATTTCAACGTTCTTCGTTTGCTTAACAGAGTGAACGTTGACAAGCTCCTTAGATTTATAGACAAACATTGAAGATGTTAAACAATGTCTAACTCATATTTTTATCCTCTGTTCATCTACGGTCTTTTTCACTGTTGCCAGAAACTCAACGCTGCCAATCGTGCTTTTGCCAGCAACGTTAACATTTCTTTACTGGACAATACAACTGTAATTTAGCCTGATTGATAACAGACCCATTAAGCGATTCGTAGCCAGGATATGGATCGTTTTAGTGTGCATTCACTACAGGTTTTAGGAAATTAAATTTGATACAAGTTGTACGCAGTGAGAAGTATTTGATCAAGATCAGGATGAAATTGGAAAAGATGTGAAGCATATAAACTAATGGGATTTAGCAACATGAGGCCAAATGTAATGAACTTTAATAGTTGAGTGTTGACTCAACTTGATGAAATGTCGTCGTTAATGTTAGTAATATTAAATTTGGAGGTTAAGGACAGAGGACAGTTACATAAAAATCTGTGAAAGAAGGGAGACAAAAGTCATGGGGGAGAGATGCAGTGTTGTCCTTCACTAATCATTCCTTACTCTGACTAGTCCGGTTAGACTAAACTGGTAAATCTGTTCGCTGGTCCCAGTGGAGCATGTGTTCTAACAGAAACAAGAATTAACCAGTCGCCTAAATGGGCAAATTTTTCCGGCATGTTTAGCCTGGTGATGATCATCAAAGATATTACGACCAAGAGCAGGTGCTGCTGAGTTAAACACCAATTGTTTTGTGGGCGGACTAACACATTGGTTACAGCAAAAATCATTCCTGATTTTCTAAATCGTAATAGTAATTTTTCATCTAAGAGTGTTCCTCCATTTCAGAACCCTATACACACGGCTTAGACATGTCAATCCTATAACTTGCAATGTTTGGATGGTTACACCCATCAGTTCAGATCAGTGAATATTGGGTAGAGTTGTCCATTTAAATCAAAATAAAGTTTACAGATTTAAGATTAAATCAGTAATTTGTTTCAGTTTATTGAAAATTGTAGTCGCTGACGTGGTAGAAATGCAATGCTGTCGAATGTAAAATGTTCACTGTCAGACGGTAAGCTTCATCTGAAATGAACTTCACAAGTGAAAGCGTGCTATGAGGTAACATGTTTAGTTTGTTCACTCACAGATTCACAAACGATCGTTCGTTCGTTACTTGTTTAAACACACTCGGTTATGCTAATATACACAGGGATTAAACGTACGGGTTTCTAGTTAACAATCAAATTTTCTATTCACATATCATCGGATACCTCCTGTACACCGGTACAATGGTTTCTTCACCATGGGCGGCAGAGACAAGAACACTGACACGTTCGCCTTGACTTAAGTGAACTTAGTCGATAACCTGTAAAGGAATATTTTGTTGTCGGATAGAGGTTTGTGCAACACAAACTTTGCATAGCATACCCACCTTGATGATTTGATCTTGGATCTTGCGTGACCTGTATTTTGCAGCCATCGTTGAGACTAAACAGTTTGGACATTCTGTTAGATACTTATCTTTATAACTGCAATTTTCTTCTTTTGTTAAAAAAGCGATACCACTTACTAAAGATAATGCGGTAGGGTTCATGTTAAATTATTTGGAATTAGATTGAAGTTTACAAACCACTTCACTCGGCTTTTCAATGCTCTTCCTATGGAAGATTCTTAAACATTGAAGCAGTCTGGTTGCCTATTTTTATTGCCTATTGTCAACCACTTCGCTACTAATGTGGTCATTTCTCCCGTATTCATCTGAAGACAGCACATTCACTCCGTTGTAATGGTTAATAAAATCCTGGTGCCCACCATATTATTGAAGTACAGCGGATAACTCATACCTTTTCTGTCTTTATGGAGTTTGTCTGTGACTTATTCTACAATGCAACTGGATTCACTGTCAGCCGCCCAGAAGTTGGTGGTACAGTCTATGGATAGTTGCTCTGTTCACCATTAAATACACTTCTCGTTCACTCTTTACGGAACCCTTTGAATTGGTGAAAATTACCGCAATCAACGGCGTTCACCAATCATCTGTATGCCATCGTAATTTATTTAAGTATCTTAGGGGCATAACCTTTTGCTATATGCATTCTGAAATCCGTTGTTATATCTTCAACTTTAAGAGGGTTAACTGGAAGATCCGGTTTGGGTTGTCCTAGTTTATCATTAGATATTTTGGGCAATTTTCAGAATTTGAAACCGCCTCTTTAGTAAGACGGACACCAGCCATCTAAGGCTGTCAGTCTCTATCGGTCAACGTGAATAGCACGACTTCCTAGCCAATCTTCACGTACCATACTCGTAATGATTCTGTCAACTACTTTTTTTCCAGCTGTTTTCCTTTAATCCTTGAGTAAATATCCGTTCATAGTCAGCGCGAGCTAAGCAGTAGGGAAGTGCGTTTCACTTCCAACGACTCTGGATGCAGTGAGAAATATCTTAGCAACATAGAGTCCGCCCTTTTCAGACGATAAAATGGTACAACATGCAGAACAATTCCTAAAAGTCTATTTGTCATATTTTATTGCATTGCAAAGGCATGAAATGATTGACGAGAATATAAAACTTTCCTGATGGTTGTCTCATAAGACTGTTCGCAGTTAGTTTTAAAGGACCGAATTTCAACTGGAATCCGTTCATCTTCCAGTGTTCACAAGCCTGTACGTTACACGTGCAATAGGCAAAAGACAAATATTGCGCGTCCACGTCATGAGTTATATTACTTTATGGCAGAACAACTTAGATTGAAAAGGAAGTTGTACGTTGTTTTGTGATTTCTTCATAGAGGTGAGTTTACATCGGCATATTCTCACTCATTATATCAATGCCAGAATAATGGTATTTTGTTTCAACAACTTCACAGTGTTGGTAAAGTTTCAGACCTTCTACGCTGATGCCATAAGTTACGGTGCTCGTTGTGAAGATTGAGATGACTGTTAGGGTAAAAATGAATTCTTGCTTGTTGAAGCATTTATAATCTTTGACAACAGCTTCACTGATTTGATATAAATTGTACGTCACCTTTAAAACGCGAATGTTTTAAGCGGTTTACTCCATCATAGTTAACCGGCCATTTCGGATGATAAATAATTATTTTTTTGTAAAAATGATAGTTTGAACGTGAACAATAGATGACAATCAGCTCCTACGGGATAATGTCATACAGAATAGGCAGCAACGAACTAGCATTTTTAAGCATGTGTATACAAATGACACAAGCCTCTCATATCAGGGATTATCTTCTACATAATCAAAAGTCACTCGTTTAATTATGAGGAATCGATCATTTTACCGATAGTTCTCGATTGCTCCCATATATTATGAGATATTTGTTGCAACATTGGCTTCATAGTCTACGTGGTCAGAAACACATACAGGTTAAGTTATTCTTTTCTTCCGTACTAGTAAGCATGGTTCTTTAACAAAATATCGCTGCTTTGTAACCCGCCAGTATTTTGAGAACGATTGTAAGGTGATTTATGGGGCATTTTGGTATTGTGACAGATTTTCGAATAATGCCGAAACGTTTACATCAGAGACTGTTAACGCCGTGAAGTCCAAATCGAATTTTAACGGACAAGGCAATGGTGACTCGTCAGAAATATGGTGCTAGTCTACATATTTAACGTGTCTGTGACTCGTTTGGCTGAACAGATAGGGTTGAACAGTGACTACTTAGGAATACTTTAACCACTACATCTCTCCTGAGACTAACGCACTTCAGTTGCTTATAATTAGTTATGTACTGTTTACTTCAGCATTCGGCGCTGCTGCTACTAACGCAACCGTAGTCTCAACTACAGTAGCTTCACTCATGGCATAGGGTTTGCTGTTTCAATCCAATGTGACCAGAGTTCTAGTCCCGACAGTGGTAACGATGTGCACTACTGACGAGCTCTGATGAGAGCGAAACTCAATTCTGGTGCTTTTTTTTAAATAGGCCGACTGGAAAGTCTATGAGAATGCGACAGTCGCGATCACTTTTAGGTGTTCAATTCATATAAAAACCGGAATTCCTTGCTACTCATCAGTAACCATCATATTTTTCACTAGTTTTTACCGCCGGGGGTAACCCCTAGGTAAGAGCGGATATGCCAAACTAAACCTCGTTGCCAACTCCTTACGTGATTTCCTGAGCATGTTTATAAAGTTTGGCACAGCTGATAGTACAGTTCCAACGATTGTATACAACGTTCAGTGTCAACTTGTGAGTTTTTAGTCAATTTGTACATCTTTCAAATGTTACCAAATGAACATTTCACAGAACGGTATGCGGAGATTTCAACATTTTGATTGTGTGTTCTTACTCCCTTACTTAAGTTGTGCTAGCATATCATTCATGCTAAGACATTAAACCATTTATCATCAGTGCATGTAGGTTGTTAGCCTGCTCATTAACTGAGGTCTACTCAGGTATACTAAGTTTCCGCTGAAAGGTGTGATCGGTGTGGGAATGTTTTTCATATATATGCTTCTGGTAACACTTCATATTTGAATTATGATACAGGAATTCAGAAAATCTCAGTTACATTTACATTAGCGTAAGTTTTGTTTCGTTCACTGGTAGTATAGACAAAGTAATTACATTTAAAAGATGGTATTTATGTACGCAAAAGTAACCACATCATGTAAGTAGACAACACTGTGATAACCTGCTGAGCTAACGTCGGGTTAGGCTTTCGTATGAGGGGGCCCGAATTGATAACCTTCTTCCAGTTATCAGAAAATGTCAAGATCATAAAACAGATTTTAGTTTTCTTGTCTTTTCACTCTTGTACTTTCAAATACAATCGGTTTGCTTGCAAAGTGCCTCCATAATTTTTCAACAAGATTTTTAATTGACGCCTTCAAAAGTTCGGACAAAGATTAATTTGAAAATAATTTAAAATCTGTCGTTTTCCGATCAATACTTTCACTGTTTATTGGATGTTTCCTCACGCATTTTGTGTTAGTAAACTGAAGTGTAAAAATAAATCAACCTTACGATAGCTTCTGAAACTCACACATAAATAAGCAATGAGTTGGTTAATACAACCTAAATACCCTCATACCCAATGATTTCTTTCATATTAAAACAGATTATCTAGCCATGCTGATTCAAGTGGAAGCCCTAGATTTGTATTTCGCCCCATAAATATCTCATAATTAGACACTGAAGAATTACCATGGCACGTTGCCTAATTGTACTTCTTTGAAAAAAATACCAAGACTGCGCGGTGACTATGAGAGAAGACAAGAAAAATATCATGTTAAGTGGAGCTAGATGCATGTTTCGAAATGAACTGGATGAAAAGAATACGTCCGTAAACGATGTGATAAAATTTCAAGTTATGTAAAACCTGTCTTGTTGTGTATTGTACTCAGAGAACTAGGGCATTCGAAAATGCCCAGGGCTTTCATTAAACAATGTGACTGCAGTCATTTTGGTTCTACTCTACGTCTGAACGTAGCCCAAGGTTCTATTCGTCATGAAAAATTTTAACGTCAGTAAACAGTATAAAATCAAAATCTGGTACAATTTACCCTTAGTTCACTAGACTGTATTAGACGTTCAAATGTACACGATTGTAGAAACTGCTTGTGTACCTGAAAACAGTTCGTGTAAACCGTACATCTCTCATAACCAATTATTCCACAGCCACTTGAAATCCGAGCAAGCGTGAACCACTTGACATCAACAAACGTCTCACGGCAAGCACGTGTGACAGTCTCACACCTTCAACAACGCTCCCACCATCCTATAGTAGACCGTTGACCGTTCCACTTCTGTGATTTTTGATGACCTGCTTAATTCGTCTTAATTTTCACATATAACTCACACCTTCCATGTGTTATTGTAAAAGTCCAATGAGAATAACGGGAAAATGTTTCGACAAAATTGACTTCTCACGGGACTGTGGAAACGACTGCAAGAATACGTTCCAATTTGAAAAGGTTATAAAGAGAATCTAAAGTCCACGTTTATTTCAACAACATTTGGGACAAGCCTATGAGAAAACTACCTGCATGTATACACATTTTTAGGCCAAGTTTCAAAACGATCGCAGTAATGGAAGTTTGTTAGGGTAGTTTTTTCATTTTACAGATAGTCTTTATTTAGAATGTTTAAAAAATCACGTTAGGGGTGGTGCACTGAGGGTAGGGCAATGTGCCATCCACAATGATATCTTAATTCCGAGCGATCCGACTAACACATTTCAGAAACTGGAGGGTCAAGATAAAAATTTCATTCAAAAGTGTGTAGAATACTTCTTTTATTGTCAAACTGTTTAGCATATTTTTCGTATAATTGTCATTGTTGGATACTGAACACATCTAGGTAGAATTCACATCACTGCAATAAAGACATTTTAGATGTCCCATGGAAATGTGCACAACTTTATATTTTCCAGGACGGCTAAATGTAACTTACTTGATTATACTTATATATTCTAAGTGAATTTTATTGCATATCATTCTTGAATCTTACGTCCGATATGAAATAGACGGTGCCTATGGTTGGACGTGAAGTAGCTCACATAACGGATATCAACCACCAGTAAAATTTTTAGCTCAACAACAGTCATAGTTAACTGAAACTTTTGCATTCAGTCATTCCACTCAAAAAAACATCAGATTTGAGCTTTGCTTTGGTTGGGGCACATCAACAATGTACTGTTGATTACACAGAGCGGGTTAACTAAGAACAAAACCCGAGATTCCTGGTACTTTTGAAGAGCAACCAGTAATGAAAACGACCTCAGTCAGGAGGTTGCACTTACACTCGAGTGATATTTAGCAAATATAAATTAGTACCAGATAGCGTTTGTATAACACTTGAAAATCGGAAAAACTAGGTTTTACTAAAAGGAGTAGATATAACGCCACGTAAAACAAAAGTAATCAGTCAGAAAAAGGAAGTCTTTAGAAAAACAACGACGCAAATAAAGGGCCCTTACTGTTAATGTATAAAAAAATTGAACTGCTGGAAAATCGTTTATCGAGCTGTTTCACTTACTTTTGCTAATGGATTGAAATCGATCAGCTGTTGTTTGTGGTTGGCCTGCGAACGTGCAAGCATCGATCACAGCTCCAAAAGGGTTTAAGAAGGGGTTTTTGCAAACAATTTATCCCAGTGACCAACTGTTTTCTACGAAGTCATTGGGCTCAAGTGCAATAAATATGTCTACCCTCTTGTCCAGCAAAACAGCACCGCAGGAAAAGCCCGAAATAAAAGCTAGACAAGGTAATCTTCGCGTCTGTTTAATAAAAACAAATTAGTAAGACAGCGCGGTCCAGTTCAGACTACCAGCGGGCGAATCTCTATCCAGCATAAATAGTTTGTTACATAATCAGTTAACTTGATCTGTACGTTAAGTTGCAAAGCTTTAGTCGGTAAGTGAAACGACATATAGACCTCTAGCCAATAGTCCATATTTAGAGGTCGGCAATGAGAAACTTCCATAGAATGCTGATACAGTATAAACAATTGCTTTGTTAAATTTTTAAACATTAATCTCTTTCCCCGTATCAGGTATATTTCAGAACAGATCGTGCTTAAAAATATCAGCTGATAATTTCAAGGCAAATGGTATCTAGCGAATGACAAGAGTTCAATTTTTGATGTGCTTTTTGATCGTTATTTCATTCTCTACATTCATTCATTCATTCTCTACATAGCACATGAACTTCTTAAACCTGTGTATTCTGAACAATTTTCTACCGTGTATTTTGACAGTCCATACAGTACTCAAACCCCACATAAACTGTTCAGTACTGTCGCCTTTAAAATGTTGCTTCTAACAACGATACACTTATCCAACGTTTTACGATAATTGTTAGCTCAAGTTGATTTGAAGTAAATGTAACCAGTCACATTGAGGGGAATATTCCGTTGGCCGTACATCTTATTTCAGACCTCTAACCATTGAAGTTTGGCGAGTGAATTATGTTTTTATTAAACGGATACCCTTTTATGTTGGCAAATGAATGTAAAGGAAATGATATTGTTCTTATGTAAACGCCAATGTTTTGAGTGCATACTGAGTGTTGGCGAATAATAACTTAAAAATTTCAACCATAATTTAAAACTTAACATGGAACATACACCATGTCAATTTGGTTTTGAACCCATATCCAGCTAACAAAACTCAATTATTAAAAATCAATATGCAGCTGCATGAAGCATCCGTATCTCTGCGTTGAACAGTAAAGTATTGACATATGATGAAGCAGTTGGTGCCTAGGTCAACACAACTTTCACCGATGGATACAAAGTGTGTATCGCATAACAAGAACTTCTACTACAGACAGTACAGGTCAAATGCAATACCGAATTTGTAGTAGAAACAGACGACTGCACTCATTATAATCATCGTCATCATTGTCATCACAGCAGCCATGAGCCTGACCAGAAGGTACTGTGGCTCGGACCACCGCTCATCTCAACAATGTCGTGGTAAATAGTAGAAAAAAACGTAACTAAGAAGTTGAAAAAATAATAAACAAAGATTAAGCTGATGAACTAGAAATAATTTGGATAAATTGGGCCATTGACTGTGACACATTGCCATCTAGGATAGCGTCACCAACTAGCGGTTCGAGTGAGCACGAGGACCCCATCCAGTCAGGCGACGCCTACCCACTTTGCTTAGTGGAGCAGTCGGTCTTCATATTTCGTGACCACGTTATTGCTTGACCGCCATGTTATTTCACCCAACTGTTGGTGGTCTCAATACATAATGTCCGGTACGGTAAATGCTTGGCTGGCGTATGGAGTACGTCGCCTAACCATCGCAAGTTATGCGCCATGATTAGTTGACCAATTGATCGCGCATCCTGGGCGCTCCGGAATACGCGCCGGTGAACGGCCAAATTGTTCAGGCGATCAGTCCACTTAATGTAGGCTAATTGGCGGAGACAACGATGGTCAAACACAGCAAGCCTGTTAACATCTTCCAAGCGAACAGGCCACGTTTTCGAACCATAGAGCAAAACAGAACGCACAAAAGCATTATGCACTCTTCCTTTCAGCAACAAACGAACATCCTCTCGACGCCACAGATGACGCACCCTTCCTATCCTCGCTGATAACTCATCAGCACAATTACAGGCTGACAAGATTGTGCTATCCAATTATGTGAAACTGTCCACAGTCTCAAGCGGATTATCTACAATGAACAAAGTAAGAGTGGGAATGCCCCAGTCTTGAAGCAGCACTTTGCACTTTGAAGGTGCAAAGCGCATTCCATCCAAACCAGCCGGGTCACTCACCTTGTTCAGCATGATCTGCATGTCTTCGGCAGAAGGTCTGAGTAAGAGAGTGCCGTCCGCCTAACACTGATTGGTCAACCCAGCGCCAGGAAGAAGCTCAACACCACGTTTACTGGACTGTTCAAGTGCACCCTGCAGAATGTCGTCCATGACACAATTTAACAGGAAGGGGAAATTTAACATGAAGGGAGTTTAACAAGAAGGAGGGAACACCCTTGGCGGACATCACTAGAAGTGATTAACGTTTCAACAACTTGAGCCCCAGGACCATTTCTGCTTCCGACGGAAGGCCATCTGCAGCGCTATAACTAACCATTCGGGTCCCATCGTACACATGATCTGGTTGAGACCAGCTAAATCGTTCTTCAAAATGTTCAGCCCACCTGTCAAGTCGGCACGATTGCCTGGTGATAAGTGAACCACTTTTTCACATATGGACTCACTGACACCGACTCAACGGCCAGTATAACCACGAATCAGGGAAAAAGCCTCCTGCTATTCCTAGATAAAAATGCTCTTTTCATCTGTTTTGATTGTTCGACCAAGTATTACTCACGGTCTTTTCGCAAGCTTTTAGTAAGCTTGCGTTTAAGTTCTCGACGGTCGTTATCATATACAGAACCAGGTGGGATCGGGCGACGCTTGTTCAGAAGGTTTATCGACGTGACAGTGATCCAGTGCTGTCGCAACTGAACAGCCCCATCGGAACATGCCTGTTCACCGCATGCTCTCATGGCTTCGGCGATTTGTTCCCAATGTTCGTTAGGATCATTCATCTGACTCGAACTGGGTAACTTCTCCACCAACGCCTTTTGGTAAGCGTTCTTTACATCCTCATCGCTCGAATGCCAGTTATGCACCTTGCATTTACGAGCGTAGATCCTCTGAGCAAATAACAAAACAAAACGGGCACGCACAACAGCATGGTCCAAATCCAGGTGGTTGCTCCAAAAGGCACGACAGTCCTTAACAGAGTGGCACCACCTGTAACTGACTGCTACATGATCCAACTGTGTCCACAGCTGAGAAGCATTCGGAGGCCGCCAAGTAACACAGTGCTTCTTCTTTTGTTGGAATGCGGTGTTCAAAATATAGGGACAGTGGGATGCGCACGACTGCAGCAGTCATTCACCATTGTCGGTGCGTTGTGTCCGAACACCAAACATACCTCCCAACCGCTTGTCATCCGGAGAAAAACGACCAAGCTGAGCATTACAATCGCCCGCTAGTATGATGAGGTCTGAGTGTTTAGTTTGCCTCAGAAGATCAACGATTGCGCCATAGATCGCACCCCAGATAACATCCGAACGGCCGTCCGTTGGAGCGTATATTGAAATAATAAATACACAACGCCTTTCTGATTTGCGTCGACAAACTTTAACCGACGTATTGAGTCTGACAACGCAAAAGCGACAGTTCACTGGAATCCAATCAGGCAAACATTGCTCTGATATGGGAATCAGTGCGATTCCCACTCCAGCTTGATCACGAGAATCAGCTTCGGCCTCACCAGAAACCATGAGAGAGAAGCGTTTGGATCGGCAGTTATCTAGAGGTGAGCTCAAATGTATAACCGTGCTAGAATCGTAGATGTTTCTCCGACACACAGCACACATCAAGCTCCAGACTTGAGAAAGTACTTGTCACAGCAGCTTGCTAACCGACTTGTCGGAGAGTGCGGAAGTTGAAGGCGCCTATGTTCGCCGGTTGTCTTGGCCTCAGATAACAATGATCGCCCAAAGGCACATGGAAAGCAGAAGACATGGGGGTGGGGTGGAATATTAAGAGGATTTTGTGTTGGGTGAATAATGTCATTATCAGAAGAATACTAACTTCTGATATGTTCCGGTCGTTTATGCCGCGGAATGGGGTTGATTTGAGGACCCCATCCCGATACTCTGACTCACTTGGCAGTGAGGGGCATGCATAACTCGAGGACGCCGTGAATAAGACATTGATTTCTCATTCTGAGCACTGATGCGCGCAGTGGATGTCCTCGAAGCTACACCGGACTTTTGGGCGACACCAGATGTTTTTCGACCGAATTGGATAATACGCCGGCGGTTACGTTGAACCGTTGGGTGATCGAAGTGCTCTTTGTTTGAGGGTACGTTTTCTAACCCACTTCTTCCTGATACAGAAGACAGCAGTGCCCCAACCATAATTCTGCTGTATGCCCATAGATTCGTGCCTCACTACCTAAGCAGTCCTACGCGGTCAGTAGTGCGACATACAATCCTATGAGTGTAACTGCTTTTCGTCTGACTGCTCCCCTTTCACCTGTCTGACAAGGTTGTACCTGGAAGGGCCGGAGTCCTAATCAGCATGGCCCACCAGATCAAAACAACACACAAGCCTGACCACCTCGCGAAGGTAGCAGTATAGATCGGGACAACTGCATTATTTACTAACCATTGGTGATGGCTCTCATCGCGATGACTTTCAATTAATCGAGTCGTCTTCACGCATACGCGTAATGAACATTAGATTATCGACTCAACTTTCTCAGTATAGTGCAAGACTTACCGTATGTGAAACTAATAACAAATAACTACCGCTGGATTGATTCACGTAATAATTCCTCTATGCAACGATGGGATACTGGTGAGCCTTCGAGTTTTTGTATTTTGCTTTCGGTGTCGACGTATTCTTGACTTCTGGCCTCGATTTGTTTTAATTTAAATGGATCTAGTCTTATATCTCTGCCGCTTTTTATTTTCTGTAACGACATGAGTGAGTGCCTAAGTAGAATAATAGATGTTTAACTTCGATTCTACCGAAAACCATTCCTTGTATGCTACGTGATAAAGATTGGGAATAACATCAGCGTCCTTGATCTGGAGGAAAGTCGTGGTTCACGAAAATTTCATAGAGTTCGTTGCAATAGTTATGAAATTTTGTGTCTGCCGGCGAATTTTTTTAGCAAAACGCCTAAACTAGAAATGCATCAGAACAAAAAAGAAAATGAAGTCAAAGGTTCCTTTCTTTCAACATTCGTGAAATGGGAAATGATGCCACTATTTGCCTGAGCCAGTGTGATCATAGTCCGCGTGAAAACGTCCAAAGATAAGCTATCATTTCGAAAAATTGAAGTGAAGGGTTGCAAGCTCTTCCAGTTAATTCTACCAACACAAGAAGCAAATTAAGGGAATGCTATAAAGTACCAAATGAAAAATTACTGGTAATTTCTAGTTTGCTAAATGCGATTGTAGAATCATTTTTACATCTTTGTACTATAGTGAGTCAGTTACGTTGTTGTTTATTTCGCAAAAACAGGTATTATGGCATCATTAAAACATCAAATTTTCATAACCTTATGGTAATTTATTTCACTTAGCCTTATGATAATATCGTTCTTTTTGATTTGATTACTTTTTCGCAATGAAGTGCCTTAAACGATTTAGACGATTGCCGATCTCCATTCCGACGGTAGATCAGTATCTCGTTTCGATAAAAACATAGAACGAGATTAGAAGTGGCAATAAACAAAAAGTCACTGGGGCAAGTCAAAAGTGACTGATTGCTGCGAGTAAAAATTTGTGGGTGAAAATCGATTTACATCACCAGTATTTTAATGCTTTTAAATTCTGTATTACCTTATGAAATATGACAACATGCGATGGCTGGTATTCCAGTACGGCTTCGCACAATTCATCATAAGTGATGTAAACAGGTTTTATCCTCACGTAACATATGACAGTAAGTTACAGGTAGCCTACTCGTTTAGACCTTAGTTACTCAGTTTTAGTATGGTGCGTCCATGCCTGAACGAAGCGAGTGGCGGTCTGAAGCGTTCTGCGCGAAGCTCCCGAAGACCTTCCACAGAATTGCAAGTTCATGCTCATGTACCCCTCCCCACGAGCGACCCACAAATAATGTTGGTAGGTTTTGTATCTTTGAATGGTACAGATTTAAGTATTCGTCGAACAATGTAACAGATGGCAGTACTGCAATTCAGAACCATTCGTGAAAAAACTGGACTTCGACCGGTTGTGAATCAGCGAGAGAAACAACGTGACCAGACGCGACAAGGGATTCATTAGCCGAGTTACGAAGCCATGTGACAGTAGGTTGGTTGGGTGACTGACTCCAAGTGTAAATTCTCCAAGCTCCCTGCGTGGGTTCGTAGCTCACCTGATAGAGCACTTACCGCGTCCGGGCATGTTGTTTCTGTCGCTGGTTTGAGTCCAGTCAAACTCCAGATTCTTCGCAGTTGGACCACCTTCAAACTTATCACGCCTGCGACACTACTTAGCATTAAGTAGAAGACCTGCTTTGAGAGAGCGATGAAACGCTGATTACAGTTGTCCACAGAGAGTCATTCCTTCCGGATAACAACCAGCATGTAAGTGAACGGCACCGCCACTTGGTCACATCTTCCTTGGTGTTCGTCGTCAAATGGAAAATGCTGAGGTTGTTGCAACCGTTTAACTCATCGATTAACTACTTCTGCTAGAGAACCATTTATTATGACAATGATATTTAGGGTTATTTGAACAGGTGGACTAGCTGACCAAGTTACTAAATTCAAGATGGTCGGAAGTATGAATTGTTTGGTGAATGGCGCAATTGCGTGTCGTTGATGTAACGTCTATTTTACGTTTTCCCAAAGACACGATTGATAAGTAACTGCTTTTCACTTCTGTTAATGGTATATCTTAGTATTAACAAAGACGATGTAGTTTACAGGGCCATCACTGAGTTTGTTTGATTATTTCGTGAATGTGCGCTATAAAACCCCATCAATGTGTGTACGCTCTGTAGAACAGCACCGCATCTCCATCTCGAATGAAGTTCAAATTTTAAACAGCCTACTGAATTTATAGTTGTATTACCTGCACCCTTACTGTTGCCTGCTCACTAATGTGAATAACATTCACGTGGTTATCCTTGGTAACATTAGCCTGAAACTACCTGAAGGAGAATACTTTTCAAAAACCACATTTGTCTAGTATGTTTTCACAACACACTCATACAAGTATACATTATTGTTAATTCGAAATGTCGGCTTGAGTAGAGCATTTGTGAATCAGTTTCACATCTTTCATTTGGCATCATTTCTACCTCCCGACTAATATGTTTCATTTTTATTTATTTGACTAAAAGTGTAGTCATGATTCTATCCAGTGATAGTCAAAGTCAACAGTTTTCGTTATTATGTTCGAGTTTGTTTCTACATACGTCTACTGCATTCAATGATCTGGATGATTTCGTTCTAGATCTCCTAATTGCTAGGTTCATAATTTTTCAATTGTAAAACATTTTCAAAGCAATGATTCGATCTTCCAGGGAACAACTACCTGACTTTATTCCATTCAAACATTTTAAACAACATACTGAGTTAACTATCTGATATGTTGCTAGTAAACACATTTTGGTCTGTTGAATTCATACAGGTTATATTGAAAACATTATGCGGCTACTCAGAAAAGAATCGTCGGTTGTACCGAAAACCGTGTCATGAAGGTTTTACAAAACACTGTTCATAATCATGGGTTTTATATGATTGGTCCTTTCCATCGACTAACAGACTAAGGGAATTCTTCAAAACCGTTTACACGATCCGCCAAACGCATAGTAGACCTCCCAGACTACGATTGCCACCAATGACTAAGACGATCGCCTTCAAAGTTATATACATCTGTCCGTGTAAGTACGTGTATTTATAAGATGTTATTGTCATTTTGGGATGCCAGGTTTTACATCAATCAGTTGCATTCGAATTATAATGCCTTGCGATCTATGCCTTCAAACCAAAACACCACGACATGTTTCGTTCTTGTTTGGACTCATCAGTTGGAGATCGTCTGGATATGAGGATGAAAAGGTAACCTCTGAAATTTTGAGCCAAAACCCTTGTCCAATCGGCTACCAGTCCAATGAGTATCATTTGCGTTGCAGTTAGCACCCGCGAATTGAAATGACTATGCTTCCTGTTTTACTTTGGTGTTACTGACGTCAAGTTTGCGCACGATTGGTAATGTATGACGGTGACCTATTAGCGTGATGTCCATCAATGGCCTATGCCTATGCAATGACTGTACTAATTTTCATCTTAGATTTAAAGTTATGTCCCAATTTTGGCACCCTTGTGAACATTCGACAGTAGAATGTCAAATGATTAGGTTGTTCTAAGCCGATTTCGATTTGTTTCTACCACTCCTTCTTAAGCCCCCCAGTTAGGAATTATAAAATACCGAGAATCTTTAGGTGAGAAAGTTTGCTGCTACATTTTGATTCTTAAAGAAGAAGAAGCTCTATGAACCTATTTGAATCAGCCCTTGAACTGTTTTCACTTCTGATTGGTGTGACCCACTTCTGAATGAGTCATCTAACTGCTGTTGATACTTAGGGCCTACGGAATAGTTAATGGCAGATAATGAACCTTTGAGTGGGCTGGACAAGTAGAGTGTCATAGTACCTGCCACACTACACCAGAATGGTAAAATCTGTCGGGTCTCACGGATATCGGTGAAACGGAGCGAAGTACAACAGGCCTAAAACTCAGTTTATTTTTGGGCGAGCAGAGTAGCCTAAATACCAACAATGGGTTATTTGACCATACACAAGATTGATCCTACACCCCAGATGATTCCGAGTCGTCATCACTTTTATGAGGTTTATAGGTCGCATTACATCACAATATCGGTGATTTTACATTATTAAGTAGCTGAAACCATCGACTCTTTTTAAACTGGCTAGAATAGTGTAATGTTTTGTATCCCACGCAAAGTTGACTATCTGAAGTGACAAAACCTTGAACCAATGAAATTTGTTCGAATGCCCTTTTATTTTTCCAAAGTTTAAACTTATAACTGTTACTCACAAGCGAAAGTGGTTGAGCGTTCTCATATGATAATTCGGTCGTGCCTAACGTGAGGTCAATGGCGCAGTGGTAAACACGGTTGCCTCATGAACAGCATGTCCGTGGTTCAAGTCCCGGCGGTGGCAATGATATGCACTACTGACGAGCTCTAATGAGAGCGAAACTCGAGTCTAGTGCTTATTTTCGAAAGGAGCCGACTGGAAAGTCTATGGGGATGCGACAGCTGCGATCAGTTGTTGGTGATGTTCAATTTGAGATGTTAATGGTTATGTCACTCTAATTAGTTCCAATTAAGTGAACTGAAGATGAAACGATACCATCTGCAGTGACCCGTTTTGCGTTCTCAACAAAGTAACAGTCACGTATATGGCAAGTGTATGACACGCCAAATTGTACCGTGGCACATCTTAAACCAAACCAAGATCTGTGGTTTAGTGTTTTTCATAGGCTTCGTTGCATTTGATCCGACTGATTTTGATTGTTCGCTAACTAATGAAAATATAGTGTTGTCAACACCACAGTTAGTATCTACTAACGAAAAGTATTCCTATATAAAAAAAAACCGTGATACCACCCAGAAAACTGCCATCGTTCCTAATAATCGCTTTTGTTACAAGATACAACGGAAATGAAACCCTAACCATAAGCATACCCAATTAACGGGTCTTTTGCTCGCGGACAGTTGTTGAATGAACTTGCAGATAGAGTGCATTGAATTGTAACTACGGAGACGAAGGGAAGTCAGTCAATTCAATTGAGTTAGTCGCTTCGTTCACCTGATATCCATCAAAGCGCAGGTATTACGTCCGTTACTTACGCCTAGATGAACAAGCGACTCTACAATAAATAGCATATTGACGGGGCGCCTCGATTAATTACAACCCATACTCTCTCAACAAGGGTTGAGTCCAAAAAAGCAGTGTATTTCTTCACCCTGATTCTTAAGGTTATCTGAGCTCATTTTTGGTCCACCAGCAGGACAATGAGCTGTCCCAATTTTGCATTTATATTTTCTGGTTTCTAACTCTGGTTGATGAACCATGAGGGAAATAATTACCGAATATCCTTTGTGTTAACTGCATCCGCTTAACTGCAAGTATAACTTTAATCCCAGTAAACATGTCTGAAGCGTTAGTTGCAACTGATAGATTAATCAATATCAGAATTTGGAACCGAAGTGCCAAACTCTTTCATTACATGTGATCAGTGTACGTAATCCAGGTTTGGCTGCCACTAATTAGTGTGTCGTTAATTACATGACGGTATATCTGTTTGTTTATTTGTTTATCAACGGTGGATGACCAGTTAACCACACGTAGTGATCTGAGTGACCCAATTAATTACTGTAAAGTATATCGATCGAATATTTGAAGAAATAAGAACCGGCCTACTGAATAATGTTCTCAAGCCAGAAATTACACGATCAAAAGTGCTTGTCTAGCTGAATTTCCCATAACAAACCACAAACTAAGAAATGGTATAATGAACGATGGAACAGTTCGGCATGTCGCACTGACTGCCCTTCACATAGCAAACTTGAGTTAAAACGGATAAATGATTGCGGATACCTAAGTGAAGCAAATATACTCCAACCCAACAAATCACTATACTACTCTAACTGTTCAATGTAAACATTTGTTCAGTTAATATTAACATCAACTTACTGGTTCATCCCCAACATCTGAAGTATTACAAATCACACCTAACGTTGTTTCACATCTACCCATTCAGCAATAGAATCTTGGTCAAGGAAGACAACAACTGGCGACAGCAACCGCTGGGAGTCTGAACTTGGTCCATCAGTTTGTTAACCTCCGTTTGACTAGGGCTCTAACGGTATCTTTCACGATGTAGATGAAATTAGAACAATGTTAAACTGGTACATTATCAATCACCAGGAATTATATTGAATTTGTTCTGTACGTTTCCAAGGCAAACTGCCAAAACGAGGAACAACTCAATCAAAGCTACATTCACAATGTGAGCTAAAACTATCCTTAACAGCTGACGGCAATATCTGAAAAAGCAACAGTTACAGTTGGTTTTACTAGCATTTATTTTTGAATAATCCACTAGTTGTCACAATATTTATAAAATGCGCTATTGCCATAAACGTCTTGTTGGCTGCTGGCTGCTTTTATCTTATTAATGAGGATTGCTTTCTCCTTGTCGAATCATACAATGAAATTCATTTAGAGGTCAAACGAGACAACTGTTAACTTGCAAAATAATCTTTTTTAGATTCTCATTCCTTTATGATTTCATAGTCCATTACTTTGTTGTCTAAAATTTGTTTGATCTATGGTTGTGTATCCTAGGTAATAATCTTCTGGTTATCTGAACAACACCGCGAATCTGTTTAGTGAACATCTTGTAAAAGGTATTCTGTATTGGCACTTCAACCAAAAGCCTTGTATTAATTTCTGACGTTTATCTGTTCAACCGGAACTGAAACTGAACAGTCATAACAGTGTAGCATAAGATTGTTGAACTCATCGGAAAAATTAACTAATGGTTCATAAATACACAGCATTTTTCCTCATCATTCAGTTTCAGAAATGAAAGCAAAAGTTTCAATCCGAGTTATTCCGGTTTGGCACAATTTTTGCTACCACATTTTCTTCTACCTAGAATCTGCTATGTTCTTTAGAAATGTCAAAATTTTCAGTGTAGTCAAACAAATTACAGGGTAGCCTTCATGTTACTTTTCAGTGATTCACCGACAGGCCAGTTGCATCACAGTTTACTACTGAGTTGTAAGGAATTTGGTTTAGTTCAAGTTGAACAACACTTGTAATTGATGGCAGTCTTCACACTGAAATCGGCTTTCCATTCAGTCCTTTACGTAAAAAAACACAACCCCAGTTCCATTGTCGGTAGAACTCATCAGTAAAGCATATCCTTGCGACAACCGGGGTTAGAACTGTGGTGACACTTTCATGAAGCAATTTTGCTGACCGTCGAGTAGTCATATCCTTACTCACAAAGATGGTGTTTGAGCATCCAAATTTGATAGTTCTGTCCTGACTGCCATAAAGTTGGCGGTCAACAAGATTGCCTCATGAAAAGCGTTGTCGGAGTTCTAGTCCTCGCGTTGGCAAAGACGAACAACTGACAAGCCCTAATGAGAATGAAATTTGAGTCTAGTGTTTCTTTTTGGAAGGGGCCGACCAGAAAGTCTACGGGAATGCGACAGCTGCAATCAGCCGTGGGTAATATACAATTTTTGTTAAAACCAATCCCCTAACACTCATCAGTAATCAAACTGTCACTCAGTAAGTTAATGATTTCTGTGATTTCAACGTAGAGATATATCTTACTCGAGGGGTCATCGATTGGAGTTAACAGACAGTAACTGTGTCTCCTCTCGAGGCGATCGGACAACCTGATCATTACTCACAAGCGAAAGTGGTTGAGTGTTCACATATGTTAACTGGGTCATGCCTAATGTGATGTCAGTGGCACAATAGTCAACACGGTTGCCCCATGAAACCGTGGCCCGATTTCTATTCACCGCCCTTGTGATATTATGCACTACTGATGAGTTCCAGCACGAGCGAGACTCAAATATATCGTTCGGTTTCAACGTTGGCCAGTCGGAAGGCTAACCTGAATGCAAAGACTGATTAGCTGTGTGACGTTCAACTTGAAGAGTCACATTTGCTACAGGATCATTAAGGAAGTGAACAGAGAGCGAAATGTTAATCAGATCAGTCCAATGGATTTCATGCATGTGATTACGATACTCTTCGATAGGCCCCAATTGAAACTGTGACGAAAGTGTAATGTATGTAACACGGCAATGCACAGCTAAGAATGAACTGCTTAGTTGAACAACATTGAAAGTCAGTTAACTTGTACACTACCTTCAGAAAAATATGGAGTCGTGTGTCGTGGTTCGTATATGCAACACACTCTGGCCTTCACGACTATAAACCTGAGTTGCAAACTGATAAAACGGGAAACCACTACAATTATCTCAGTCTTATCGTGTAGTAACACCTTTCTATCTTCAGGTGACTGACCTTAGTATATTCCCCCTCCAAACCGTCTTGGTTATGCAGCTTAAAATGGTGGTACGCACTGAACAGCGTCAATAACTGTTTTTCACAAAATTTGGTGTATTTCTGTCGCAGTGGTTTGAATATCCTTTATCTTCTCAAATTTTTGCATTTGATCTACATATAATTAGTTTGTCACCTCAATTTTCCCCTCAAACTGAAGTTTATTAGCAGTCAACTGGTGAGGTGAGTAATCAATATTGTCAGTATTAATCACTTTTAAATTAACTGAAGCTGGAGAGTCAGAGTTCTTGTACTTTTAAGTCAGGCTGTTTTGTTGAGACTAAACTGTATATGATAGATCTTCAATCATAAAGCATACTATCTATGAACAGTAAACAACCACTGAAATAAAGGGGAAAACATATTATTGGCGTCCTGTCATATTTCTACTGGGGCCATTTTCAACCCTAGTGGCATTTGTGGGTAACAGTTAATCAGAATATTAATAAGCGTAGATGGTTTCAGTTGGATTGTATTAAAAAATCAAACGCAGGGTAAGATTTTTCGACTCACAGTTGCGTCTACCAAGTATATGAAGTTAACAACCTATATAGAGGTAAACGCCGTCTTCAGGTCAAATACATTGTCATTGTGTTATCTAACATCCTGCCGAATAACAGGCCGACTGCACGATATTTAATAAACACCCTTCAGGTTCTACTGAAATTTTGTAGAACCTTTTGCAAACTCCAGAACTGGAACATAGGGCAATCTTGAGCTCGTTTTGCCTGCACTGTAGTTTTGTGAATGGTATGATTCCCTTCAAAATTACACAATAAGCATATGTAACTTGACTCAGGAAATCAATTCGGCCGTTAAGCCAAAAGATTCTTACTCTCTATAATGTTCAGTTTGCTTTGAAGTGGAAAAGGTTTTACAAATTGTTTTAGTTATTGATAAAACCTACAATATAGCTCAATAGAACGCTACATAAAACTTCACTCCCAAGGCTATAAATCGTTGACCAACACATTCTTTTCTACAGAGTTCTGAAAACAAATGTTTCACACATTGTTCAAATAATTAACATGGTCTCACACATGGATAAATCAGCTTAACTGCGGCAAAAGTAGATTAACTGGTGAAATTGTTGTGCCCGATTCCCAAACTGATAGCACGCTGTTCATCACTGTCGTACTATACAGTCCTGACCTTTTCTGCTACCTTGGCGTGGTGGTCAGGCTTGTGTGCTGTTT
>JTDE01000361.1:27300-44655 GCA_014338405.1 Paragonimus skrjabini miyazakii
CACTCAGGAGACGGTCGACCGCCCTATGAGCGTCCCATATGCAGGCTACGGATCAACTTTGAAGATTTAAGCTGGGAGACCAACGCAAGTTTCATGATGAGCAAGTTACTAACGATAGTGAACACCAAGACTTTACTGAGCATACCCAAAACGCAGCTAGAAGATATTGTAGTTGGTACTTCTCCCTACTAGAATACACACGGTCAAAAAACGACCATGGTTGGCACTTACCCGAATCTCGCCTCTCGTACCGAGTGATCCCGTCACTCTCATCTGACTTCATATACTACACCGTTCGACTTAAGAACCCCTCGGAAGCACGGTACGCGTTCCACAGAGAAAACTTCCCCATCATCAAAAATTATTAAGAGGGGCAGTGTAGGAAAACAGTTACACGGTGTCTGTAAATGTCCACTGAACCTCAGCCAGGGACATCTAACGGCAATCAGTAGGAAACTTTGTGCTCGTCAAATTGCCTTGATCAGAGAAGGTCAAAAATTCTTGACGACAGGCACTCTCTACTTCGTTCTCCTGAAACGTAAGTTTTGAGACTTCATTAATTTAAAGTGTAATGGGCGGTCTGGCATTCACCACAACAAGACAAGCGATAAGGGCAGTTCGGCGGTTACGCGTGAGTGCGATAAGTTCCAAAGTGACCTGGCGATTCACTGAGAAGGGGACTCAAAGGAATTTCATTATCTATCCAGTATGATGAAGTCAAAGTTACATCAAGTATCGCCGCCACCAAAAGCTTAACCGAATCTATCATTGAGAAACTTGAAGCCATTTCCACCCAGTTACAGGCGACGTTCGTAAGTAATTATCACGTGCTTCCGTCGACACGACTACCAGCACCCAACCCCAAGCGTCCCCATGAGAACCTGTAGGTATCTCCAACCGATGTACACAGAAGGCCCATTGAGTGGAAAATTCGCAATTAACCTGGCCCCAACAATACCTCACTAAGCTTTCTTAAGGATTGTGCAGAGGATTTGGCAGCATCATTGCTTCTTCAGTCGACTGTCAGCAGAGGGTGAAGTCTCCGCGGCGTGGATGCACTGTCATTTGAGGCCCATCCACAAAGATGGGTACCGCCGGGTTACCATAAACCCACGCCAAATTGCGCTGCTCACGACCATCTCGAATGCCATAGAAATTCTAGCAGATAACTATGTCAGATACCACTTGCAGGATTACGAGATTATCGCCCAAAAGCAACTCCGGTTCCGCCCGGACCACCGGTGCATCACTAACTTACTGCCTACCTGTGATTCATGGACAGCGGCAACTGATTTCAGCCAGAACGTATGAACCGTATACTTAGATCTTACAAAGTATCCGGCGGGGTAAATTATCAAGTTGTTCACGCTAAAGGCGAGTTATGTGGAGTCACTGGAGGACTGTTAACTTGGAAGAGGGATTACATATCCGGCATACCCCAAATTTTCTGAGTTGACGACGAGTACTCCAGCATCCTCCCACACCCAGGTGTGTGCCGCACAGATGGGGACTAAACCTCTGACTCTCGCTTATGTTCATCGGCGACGCTGTTCCTACCACGCACTGCAAGTGTCTGATATTAGCAGACGACATAAAAATCCCATCTGTATTCGATTCACCTGATGCCGTCCACTTCAATCCCACCCCGAAAGACTCTAGTAATGGTTGTTGAACAGCCGGCTACCATCCATTATGAGAAGATGCATGGTTCTCCTCGTTCGCCAAACTACAAAAGCAACGTGTTACCTGACCGATATCCTTTTTTCCCTGCATCACAATCGCACGACTTCGAAGTGGTGATGGAAAACTTAGGAGTTTCCGGCAACACGCCTATGTTAATGCATACATCCAGTGACACAGTGCACTTAATCAGAAGGAATTTGGGTTTTCTGTATCAAATTCACTTTCCTAGTCATTTTTTAGCCGACTGAGGCCCCAGCCGGAACATAGTATGCAATTCAGTTTCCACCATCTACTCCATGACGTCAAGCTGCTTGAAAACATTCAACGAAGAGCCAGTGAACCGGTCATGGAACCGAGTTGACTGTCACGTACCTTGAGCGCTGTCGTTTTCTAGACGATATGGCAATGGTCCACAAGATTCTGTTTAGTCAAGTTTATCCTGCGGTCGTCTATTGGATCTCGGCGATTGAGTTAACTCCAAGGGGAACTCCCGAGTGCATAACCGGCATGGGGGTAGGCTGTGCTGGAGGAACACTTAATTTTCTGTGATAGCTCCTCGGTATCGGAAATCCCTGCCGAGGAGTTCAATACGGTTGATTTCTCAGAATCGGTCAAACGTCGATAAGACAGGCCTCACATTGAGGTGCAACCCCCAACCGACCTTCACCAGCGGCGGCTGCATTACGCAGTTTTAGTTATGAATGTTTGGTAGTTAACTATCAATAATCGAGACACTTGGCGGTATACATTTGCTCTTCGTCGAGCCACATTGATAGTTTTTCATTTACACTGTTCCCTTTATCCGATAAACTGGGTAGTAGGTGTATTTTGCGCTCTGTTTATGTATGATGTGATGGTATTCTATCCTTTGGAGCCTTGACTGCTGTAGATCACTTTATTTTTACACTTTGTTCCTACCGCTACACACCTTGTCTCTGTTAAACCAAGCAACCCACACGCACGCGTTCCTGTCTCATCACACATTGCCTATATCTCTATCTACCTCCGCTCTGGTCTGTGTACCAGTGACTTCCCGATGCCACTATCCACAGAGTGCACCTCGCGACGGAGATCACTATTCGCGTCTTCCGCCGTAAGGCCAAGGAAACAGATTGTCCAACCTGACTTAATCCTTTCTCGTTGGAACAAAGTCGTGGGATGAATAAACCCACAGAACCGTTCAGGCTGTTGGATGGATTGTTTGATACAGGGGAACATCCGTTTTCTCTCGAAGGTAGTTCAACGTCCATGAGACGTAAATTGAGGCTAGCTAAATCTCGGATCACTGGGAGCGTTTGAAGCCAATTTCCTTTGTATAGGGTGGCAAACGCCCGGTACAAGCTGCCACATGAAGTGAGATCAACCACTACGGTCAGGGATTTCTAACGTGCTCTCAACAAATACTGGTTAGCAGTAGTTTGGCGGTTAGAAAGAGAGGCTCAAACAGTCAGGTGATAGGATACATGTTTATGTTCTCTAACGCTCGCCGGACATTTACTGTTGCACCTTAAGCTGTACGACATTTTTATTTTTGTTATTATTTTCGTGGGATGATCCTTCGCATGATAGACCTTTTAAAGAATGAACAGGTATGTCGCTCAGTGTGTTTGCTGAGTGTTCTCTTGAATTCTTATAGTCGTTTGGCCACAGCCGCTGGGTTTTGCAACTGAGTCTGAAAAAGGGTTACGGTGCATCAGCGTTGGCATTGGTCATTTCCACCAGTCGATGAGATTGCCATATCAATCGAAGACGTATCTAATCACACGTCATTCCGTACCGGTTCCTTCCGGTAAAAATGAAGTGAAGCTCTGTCTGCTCTAGTTGATGCAGCACGGTTGGATCCCTAGAGCACATAAGTGCAAGAAATGGACATTACTAGCGCTGGCCGCAAGTCGTAAACAGAGCCGAATTGAATTAACACGGGACGGCTCTTCTACTCTCGACAGTAAACCCACACGGCCTTGCGGGCAGCAGCTGAACAACTTGCTGATCTACTTAGCTTACTGGATACACAATCCGACTCCCGGGGAACCCTACCCAGCAACTGGAAACTCGCGAACATCACACTCATTTTCAAGAGTGGTTGGCGTAATTGTCCCAGGGATTACAGGCCAATTGCATGGCCATCCACTGTCTCAAAACTTTTAAAGGCGCATATATACGATTTGCTTTATAAGTACCCCACCTCCAGTGAGTTTTTCTCCAATGCAAAGCACGGACTTTACAAGGGCCCTCTGTGTACCACAAATCTGCTGATAGCCATCGATAATTATTACTGTTGCTGGCGACGTCACACATTGGCAGGCTGTCAACATTGCCGATAATTCTCCCATCTTAAGGAAGGATATTGACATTCTGTTCAGCTGGTTCCGAAGGAACCGACTCGACTATAATATCGGCGAGTGTAAAGTTATGCAGATTCGTAACTCTCTGAACACCACGTATTACCTCGATGAGTACCCACTTCAGACAGGTCTTATCGAGAAGTACTTAGAAACCACCGTTTTGCACATTCTGTCGGACTATGCGAAAGCCGAAACAAACTGGAATCTTCGAGCATATGCCCTTTAGAGTAACATCGGCTTAGAGGTGACTCGGCACTAACACTTTTCATAATGAAGTCCCCTGATCATCCATGCCAATTCATGCTCAGCAGCGGAAATAGCATGACATAAAGGAGTCACCTCTTGAAGCCAGAGGTCTAACATAGCAGACTAGAAGGCAGATGTAAATTTTTCTCATTGTGCGTTTGCAAAGCTTAGATTGCTCTTCCAGACCATGTCGCTTCTGCTAACTCTGTAGGAAATTTCAAGGCTCCCTTCGAGCAACATCTGCTAAATTAATTTAAATATTGTAACTTTGTTCCTCATTTCAACCCACTGCCGAGGACCTTAAAATTCTACACATCGAGATACGGAGCCCGCAAAGGCTACAGCCTCCTACTTCCGTTCACAATACATTGAACTTGGAAGATCGTCAATTTTAAATCTAGTTCTCAAACCGACAGTTAGCGCCTCAGTACGTTCTGACTACCATGAACAAGTTCCCCCCCAAAACGTGCTACCGCCGTCTACCTGCGAGCCGACCTCAGCCCATATGTAATTAAATCTTTGGCAGCAATAACAGTAGTCACCCGCTCACAGGTCACGATACCAGGCAGTCGAATGGTAAACTCTGAGATATTTGTAATTAACCAAAGTGACTGCAGCTGCATGTAAACTAACATTTCACGCTTGGCGAGTGAACTATAGGAGCTGGGGTTGCTCCAAGTGAGATAAAAGTTTGACATTATGGCACTTACAGAGACGCTGTTCCGGTCAGATATAAGGGGCGTAGAAGTGAACCAACCTAAACTGAATGGACGGGATCGATAAGAGAGGTGGCAGAGTAGCACTGTAGCTGTCTAACAATATAGGCCATGGGAAATTAAACGTTACAATATTTCGCTTAGTACTTGGGTCAATTCGGGTATGCATCCGTCTTTGTTCTAATGAGTCCCTCGCCTTAGCCCCTAATACACTGCTCGCGCGCAAATGACAAGGTGTATGACGGCAACCTAGCCGTTGCTTTACACAAATTCGTCGAATTGACTTCAGGTAGTATTTGAATACTAGGGGATTTTGTCACCCGGTTATTGATTTCAAAGTTTGAACGTGCAATCCGATCGGGACACTTCTGCCGCGTAGTTTCCACAAGCTAATATTGAATTAGGAATATTTAAAAATGTACTAGGTTCCATCAGGTGGCGCCAGGGATTTGCACCGTCCAATTTAGATCCGGTTCTCATTCACGAGCCCGGTTCGGTTGAGAACCTAAGCACCGAAATGCCTGCAAGTTGCAGCGATCGCGCTTTACTTTTGTTCCCATTTATTTACGCCTCTTCTAGGGTGGTGGTTGATCTTCCAACACTACGCAGCTATTTTAGGGGGGAGTACGGAAGTATGAAAGACTACTTTCTAACGGTCTTTCAGAACTTACTACCTTTACCCTCCGTGGAAGTATTTCGGCACTACAGTAAGGTCACTGTTGACCCAGTGACTAACTTCTTCTTTCCACTAAGAGCCAAAATAAGTAATGAGCCGCCCCATGGTATTCGGAGATATACGAAAAACCTATTTGTGACAAGCGTTATGCCTGGATGCAATTCAAATTAACGCAGAATTCGGAAGGCTACAATCAACATAGGCTTGTATGAGCCATGTGTAAGGAAGCTGATCCTAGTGACAAATTTGAATTGCAATTCTTTGCGATAGCTCATTTAAGACCAAGCCGCAAGTAGTCCTCATTAAAAATTCTCTAAAAACGTTTAAGTAAAACCGGGTATTCCCAGTCTGCTAACAGATCCTGGCCTGACTAACAACAAGCAGGAGACAGCGGAAATCATTGCGGATTCGCTGGCAAAGGTGTTCGTGGGAAACATCACCTAAGCCACCATGCCGTCAATTGTAGAACCTCTACATTCAATAATCTGTTTGTTCTCAACGACAATGACTTTATTCCCATCACTGTTCTTGAGAAGCTTGAAAACTGAGACCCAAATTAGTCTGGAGGTTTTGATAGCACGAAGACTGCTAAAAATGGCTTCAGAAGCACTTCGATGAAGGCGAACTACCTGCTGACCGGAAACAATGGGAAGTAATGCTGCTCCACAGGGGCGGCGCGCGTAACTTGATTTCCACTTACAGACCCATTTCCTTTCTCAGTATCTTTGCAAAGGTAATGGAAAGCGTTGTTGCTGATGCCGTCCGATAACACCTGCACACACACGGGATGACGACCCCTCAACAACACGGCTTCAGACAGGACCACTCGTGCGTTACCAACCTAATAACTGCTCACTGGCAATAGACTAAAGCAGTTGATTCTGGGAAACAAGTGAGCTTAATTCTGCTGGACTTCTCAAAAACTCTTTGACAGAGTAGGCCACGGCAAATTGTTTCCAAAGCTGCAGTGGTACAAAAATGGAGGGAAACAGCTGCAGTGTTTGGACGCATATATGAGTGGACGCACCTTCTCCTTCCAAGTTAATGGCACTTATTCAACAATTCGGAAATCCCAATGCGGGGTGCCGCAAGCGTCAATTTTAGGACCGTTGCCGTTCACCTTATACGTCAGTAAATTACCGTAGCATTTATCTTCCAGTGTTCTGCTGCATACAGACGACACGAAGCTTTGGAGTGCCATTCATAACCCATCCGTTAAATCCAGTCTGCAATCAGATATCGAAACATTGTATAACCTATGTAGATTTAACAAAATACCGTTGAATGCGGCGAAGTGCAAAGTCCCGTGGCTTCATCATAACAGTGTGACCCCGTATCATCTTGATAATGTTAGACTTCGCGTATCTGAACAGAAGAAAGACTTAGGGTCGATTTTCACTCAGTATCTAGCTCTCTCCGTTAACTTCATACCGGCCAAGTTCTACTATATATCCCGCTACATCCAGATATAATTATGTCTTTTAACGATGCACTTTTTCAAAACCAACAGCAGCGTTTTCAATCATCCTGTGTACGTTCCGCATTATTGAACGGCTTCTTGAAACTTGTTTTAGAGACAATAAGCAGGAATTTATTTTTATTATTTTATTACTTTATTATTTCACAACATGCAAGGCTACCAATGTCTCTAAGTTCAACAACCACAGTTTAGGCTGCCTAAGCCCGGCAAACTTCAGTCCCATTCTTTCCACCCTAGTTTACCCTTTACTACGAGTAAATATTCAAGTATGTTCCCCTTATCGCTGTAGGGATGTCTCAGTCTCTGAACCAGGTCAGCGCAGGGCTACAAAGCAAGCGTGGGGCCTTCGGTACTTGAGTTATCAGAGCAGACGTCAAAGTTTGAATATATTTAACCTAGAGTTTCGAAGGATGAGAGGAGACACCATACTAGGCTACGAAATGTTTAACGACTGCAATCATCCTTGTTCATCCATCCCATCCAGAACTGGACATCTAAGTTCAAGAGGGAATGGTTTCAGTCATAAGCGTCAACACCACCTTACGCTTTACCGGCATCATTCCGAGTGGACCCCTTTTGAAACAACCCGTCAGAAGAGGTCATTTCAGTTCCAACCATGACGTTTTTCGGATGAGATTGGGCAAATATCTCAGAGGAACCACATAGATCCTAAGTCCGCCTGCTCTTCCAAACAATTTCCGATAAGAAGGACAACCAGTATAGAAAGAACTACACAAATCAGCATGGCTGGCATGTTGTACCTGGCATGCTGTACCTGACGAATGTCTGTGTGTATGTCGTGTTGCATATTTTGTGGGCACGTGCATGCGTTATACGTGTAAGTGATTACCTGATGTGGACAACGGGATCCTCGCACCAATACAATTCCTCCTTGCATCTATTCACTTATCAACTTTGAGTAAGAGGAGTATTGTCAGACGAAGATTTTCCGTTAAGTGGAGTACCTCAGGAGTCAATTCCCGACACTCTGCTCTTCCTCGTATGCAAGAATGACCCGACAGACTACTTGGTCAGCCCATGCTATCTTGGATTTGACATTGAAATCTAAATCAAATTGTTTTCGGTCGACGCCTCCTCGACCAAAAATCGTCCCGGACAACGTCTTCGTTTCGTGCCACTCAGAAGAGGGTCATTAACAAGTCGGAGACTTCTTTGGACTTTCAAAACACGTGAGTTCCGTGAACCATTGACTTGCCATCCCAAGGTCAACGGTCAATTCCTCACTGACATTGTGCAAATAGCAGCTTACTGCGGTGTAGTTGAATTACTTACATGGTAGTTATCTCCCCGGCTGGGGATCGATCACCAGGAGGTGTAGACACCTCATTCCTGTTCACGACACCAAAATGTGCACAACCTAAAAAGAAAGTACGTGCGTAGTAGGTAGTGTACGTTACGGGCAACCAGCGGGGTAGGCTATATTTACATGATCGTAGTCTATGAGCGCAGTAAGCTGCCCAAAGCATCACAAGTTTATAATTGTATTGATCGGGACAATTAAAATAAATTCCTGCTTATTGTCTCTAAAACAAGTTTCAAGCAGCCGTTCAATAATGCGGAACGTACACAGGACGATTGAAAACGCTGCTGTTGGTTTTGAAAAAGTGCATCGTTAAAAGACATAATTATATCTGGATGTAGCGGGATATATAGTAGAACTTGGCCGGTATGAAGGACTCACTAAACCGTTGCAGTTGATATACGTCATTTTAAATCTGCATCAATATAAGCGGTCGCGTGCGCTTTGTGCAACTTACTGCGCTCACAGACTACGACCATGTAGCTATAGCCAACGCCGTAACCAGCCAACTAGTTCCGGGGTCATCATCTCACGATTCTCAAGCAGCGACTGGAACGACTTTACTTTGTATTTCGTCTGTCTCAACGGGCCGTCAATAGCTAGGACGCGCTATCAGCACATATGGTGCTAGCACCCAATGATGGGGCCTTTAAGAGGCTCCTAGATGTGCATATGGTAGCGCACGGGAAGAAGGATAGTTGGCGTCCTGCTTATTCCGGTGTCGAGACGCTCAGTAATGAGGCTCCCACAGTTGGCGACTCCTGCCTTCTGTCAGTGAACAACGAACAAGGAGAGGACAAACAGATTGTCGGGAAAAGTTCTCAGATTTTACAGTGTGCAAGTAGTCGTCACGGATTCAATTGCGTTGCATGTCCTAAGTAAAATTACGTATGTATACTTGAAGGAAAAAGTTAGCATAGTCCTTAGATCGTCTTGGCCCTCTAGGCTTGTAGGAGGGGTGACATCCGTTTGTTGTTAATTAATTAACTATAATCGTAGCCGATCTATATCGTCAGCTTGATTAATTCTTTGATATAAGTTAGGCACTCACCCTCATGGATGCTCTTCACAACTTCCTGAGATTAATAGAATATCCTGGAAGGATAGTGCATAACTTCTGTGGTTGTCATTCGTAAGATAGGCTTACGGAACAAGATATAGAACGATAAGTTAGTGGGTTTGACGAGTATGGTTAGAGAACGTCTGGAAAAATACGTAAGAGACAAAGTTCTGTCATATTCAATCGTAGGGCGTCATCCTAGTTCTTTGCAACATGATTTCCATAAAAGTAGATCTTTCCTGTCTTAACTTTTATACTTCACGGATGAAATCACGAGAGAATTGGACTGGTATAGGAAAATTAGGATGTATTATCTTGATCTCGGTGAGTCACGTTTATCTTGTTGAGGATTGGGACATTTCTTTGGCTAGAGCTGTAACTATTCCCCACAACAGTTAAACCAGACAACCAACTCATGGAGAAGGACGTACATTACAAGTAGACTTCGAAAACGAACTGCGGGGAAATCGCGACAGAAAATATTATGACGTGGCAAAATAAGCGGATACGGACTAACGCACAATTCAACTATGCAAATGCTGCTAACGGTCAGAATTAACCGAAACCATGAGTACATCTGGAATCCTTTCCACCAGTCATCGCGGTTTGGTATCACTAACCAAGTAGTTAACTAGACGAAATTTCCTGTGTGAAGGTCGGAAACTTCATCACTATGGTATGTACAGTCTGCAGTTGTGTCACTCGTAGATAATTCTTGGATCACTTACTTTTGTTGGCATGGTTTAGTAATCCGTGCTTTTAATTTGCTGATGGACGTCGACTATCTTCACATGATCTTAGTCTGTGGGCGTAGTAAACCTCAAAGCACATGAAATCACTTATACGTCTACAGGTTTAAGATGAATGTGTAGCCTGGAGTAGGCCAATAAGTCATTTTTTGTGTAAGTTATGCATTGTGTTTTCGTATATCCAGATGCAGTCCAGTTCTGTGATGTATTTCCGAAACTTCGAGAAGCAATCTTTTATATTTGGTATTGCATTAGATGAAAAAGGAAAGACTGAAGGCTCGAAATATTGTCCCAACTTGACTTATAAATGTAGCGTGAAAGCTGAAACGAAGGAGAATGTAGATGATGAATAGTATGATATAGCCATTGAATAATCAGAGATACGCACCTACTACAGGTAGTTTTAACAATCGCGCCTACATTTTTTGTTTTTAGGGACTCTCCTAGAGTTTGTTTTAAAGTTAACAACATAAAATGGAAATTTGTTTTTAACCGTCCTGATAATTACCTGTTCCTTGAATACTGACGGTGAACACTGTACTACGGACCATGTAATCTAACCCTACGCCTTGCTGAGGATGAGATCGCAGGGTCTACAAGCCAAGTTGAATTAACACAGGACCTTCCGACGTTATCGGAAAGTGCTTTAAACGGGGCCTTCCGATGAATGCTTCTATTTGTTATCTCGTAATAGGTCATTTAAAGCCTTTACAAGTGCCACGTACTCAGTGTCACTTTATCGTCAAGTATACAGAAAAGGTCAAAAACGTGGGGGTATTGAACAAGAGTGATTTCAGACGTTTCAACCCAGTGATTTTCGGTCGCTTGCATGACAGTCCCCCTAGCTGAATCCGGGCAACTCGTATTTCGTCATGCATTCATAATACAGAGGTCTCGCTTATCAAATCTGTCCTTTTCCAGATGATGTTACACAATGACTTGTTCGAATGGAAAATATAAGTCAGTCACGTTGACTTTAACATTTGAATTGTCAGCTGCCTCTTCACAGACTAGGGGGCTACCATTTTCGCGCTACAATGCATTTGATTCACTCTTGCTTAAGACTACGGTTTGCGGTTGACTATCGCAAGTGTGGATCACGGGCTTCAAGGCATCACGCATCTGCCTGATTTGCTTTCCTACCTCAAGTAAGTAGAACATGCGAATTAAAAATAAATGATAGGTGAGTATTCTGGGGTTGCTGAAAACTTTTTCATTATTGCTTCACTGTCACTAGACAATCCTCCGGCAAAAGCTTCTGCTTCTTCAAAGCCGAAAACACTGTTTCCAAAGTCCTAAACAACCCTTGATCGTTAGTCCTCTTGCAACCACTGCCAGGGTAAAGCCGTTCAAAATTGGTGGGAAGCCAATGCGGTTGCGCTGTACAAAGACGAAGCCAGAAATATGGTGGCTATCGGTTATTCGGTTGGCCTCACCTGCATTTTACTCAAGGTGCGCAGAGTCGCCGCTGAAGGTTTGGTCACTGAGCACTTGGGTGGAAAAAGCCCTCATGGCTTCATTAGCCGAGGATCTTGAATGTGCAACTTGTCTTTGGATAGAATATTACGATATCAACCAGGAAGTTAGCCAGCAGAAGAAAGCTGTGTAGCACTTTAAGTAAGTCACCGTTTGTTGTTAACCCGATGAGTTTTACCTGTGTTACGAACAACCAGACGAAAGTAACGTGGTGTCAGCAAGCGTAAAAACCAGAACGGCGAAAGGCCGGAAACTCAGGCTCTATTCATTCCACAACACCAGTGGGAGGTCTGAAGTGGATGACAAACATAACGGTTAATGTGCGTGTGGGGCATTAGTATTACAAGAAGAGCACAAAACTATTACTGAGTCAACCAGGTAATACCGGCTACAGTTTTTGCTTTACAACGAATTGTTTAATACAGTTCTTGATGAGCTCTAAGGAGCGTCATGCTCACAGCAGATGTCCACAGTGTTCAGTCTATGAACTCCTGTTTTACGGCTTCCGTATCTTTTGATCGTTTGTTTCTAGGTGATCCCAAGGTTGTTAAAAATGAGACGTGTGGTGACCTATGCTTGGGTTTAATGAGACCTTCGTAGTCGGAAGACTAAACGCGACTACTCACTCTTGAGAAATATAGTAGCCTCGTTTAAAACTGTGGCAACACTGCCCGTTAGAGTCTCTGGTATTTGTATTTGACTGTTCGAACATTAGATCCGTTGCACATTGCACCGTAATGCCTAAGGCATGTGGTGCGTTATTTCAGCTTATGAAAAAAACGGGAAGTATTGGTAAGCGTTCTTCAGGCTTCGTATTGATTCGCGTATTCAAGAGCGGTGCTTAAATCTCCTGTAAACCAAACGGTGCCTTGAAAAGATACAAAAGTCAGTCACTAGAATGGCTAGGGACATAAAACTGATAGGTCAGTAACCTCTCTTTTCCTGAATTCGGTGGACTGCAGCTTGAAAGAAATCTTAACAGTCCAAGTTAGCTTCGTCAGCGCATCACGTATCACGTTCTTCCAACCGATAAAGATGCCCCATCTGAGAGTGCCAAATAACAACTGACAAGCTTAGGGCCGACTGAGTTAACTGCGCTCACCATTTTTCACGGTGACCACAGTGACTGAATTAACTTTTTATGTGGGCTTGCAGTAACGTGACCACTAATGTTGAACTCCCCGGCTGTGAGGTGGGTAATTATCACCTCCTGTTTTGGAGACTCAATGAGCACCGCGGTCGTTGGTTAGATATGCTGTCCAAGATGACAATCTGGTGCAACCGGTAGCGTGGTTGCATCCGCAACATTTCTAGTTCTCTCTAACTTCGCTCTATTCATCTGTTTTTGTTTTTGGAAGTTTCCTGAGATATTCAGCGTTTGTTGTCATGAACGGTGGTTTGAGCCATAATACTTTCTGATCAGACTAATGGTCGTCATGAATAAATGAATGGTGTGTGTGAGTAACACTTAAAATAAGTCTTCCGAAGTCGTAACGGTCGAAACTTTCGAATGCACGCTAGACCAGGTCTAAAACCAAGTGTTTCCCTACTTATCTCTACTAGTATCACCACCTGAACCTCCTCCTCTTCCTCATCATCATAGACAGCAATACATCAGTGGTTCACACTGATCCTTAACGGCCACACAACCACGAAGGAAAAAAAACCCTTTATAGGAAGAGGGAAGAAAAAAAATGAAGGAGAGGGAAAGGGGACCTATTTGCTAGAAGTAGCTACGTCTGTATTCAAACATACAACATCAAGGCGCCTACACCTTGAAAACAAACAGCCGAGCTGTAATTGAAAGTAAGGCGTCATCAGCAAGACATATTCTTTACGGCTTTCACCGCCCCGCGTCATTAAATGCATTCACTTCACAGACAACTCGATCAAACAACGACAACATTCACGCCACTGGGCTCCGTTAGCCACCAATTCACCTAACGTTTCTAGCCACCGACTCCGTGAGTCGCGAGGGCCCTAGTCCGGGAGGCGAACTCGATCTACAGTAGCCAACCCATTCGTGAAAGATTTCATTTATCTACGTCAGGGCATCGTCTGTCCACCTCGCACCTTACGCCAATCGTTCGCAGCGTCGGCAAACAGTGTTCGGCGTGGCAAGAGATTAGTTGGCATCCTTAGTACATGGCCTAACCACCTAATTCTGTGCAAATGTAATGACTGAATAAAAGAACTCGTTTGACAATCAGTGCCAAACACCCGCTTCCTAACCTCCTCGTTGCTTATTCGTTGGTGCCACCCGATACGAGCGATTGAATGCAGACATCGGTGGTCGAATACCTGGAGGCGGTTCACGTCCTCTACTCTGATCGGCCATGTTTCGTTATCGTAATGTAATACAGCCCTCACTGTTGTCTGATATACGCGACCCTTAGGCTTCAGAGATACCTCTGTCACCATAGGTGTTTCATATGAGCGAACACCGCCCTAGCCTTGGTAATACGCGCTTCTGTTTCATTCCATCTGATCCTACTCCCTTCCGTATGTAGGATGTGTGGTGTACTGTTTGTAAGCACATCTTTCTGCTTTCCTTTTGTTCTTATGAATGAGGAATACTCGATGTAGGTCCCTAGTGATGATTGCGTACTATTGTAAGAACTAGTTTATCGTGGGCAGGCCATAAATAAGCACCAGAATGTTTGTGGTAAAAGTTTGTACTATGTTGCGTGCCTTTTGTTCTGAATAATCAGATTCGACGGCGCAAACCAACGATCTCGCGTCAGAAACAGATGAGTAAGAGGCCCGTATGATAAACTTTGTTCGTCTAACAATTGGCGTATGATAACTGAAATGGAAAACGTAAGTAGATTACCAGCTCAGGGATGAAACAAATACCACGAAATATAACTTACTCCCCACCAAGAAATTTGAGCAGACAACGAATGGTAGGTCACAGGGAAATGACTGAGCATGTATACACTGATCGGAGAAGCAATGTTTCATAGTGAGAGTCAATATGCAATAGGTTTATGCGTCTCTATTTCTCAGACTGTATGGATGAACTCGCTGTTGTTTGATTAGCATTCCAAGTTTACATGAATGGCCGTTATTGGGGGAATCATATACTTATACATATATATATATATATATATATACATATAGGGACGCTATTAGGGGGTACAGATGTCTCTTCGATCGAAGGTGTCGATAGTCCTTGTAAGGGCGTCTCAGGCATGACTTCTCCTTTAGGGAGGCAGTTGGTTTACAGAACCTGCCATTAGGAAAGCGGATGTACACGTACTGTGGGTTGCACTGTGGTAATTCAACTTCTTCGACGAGTGGATCATAATTAGACTGTCTGACTCCCTTTTTAAGCAACACCGGTCCAGGTTTAGTGAGCCACATCGGGAGGGTTGTTCCGGAGGTCGACCTTCGGTTATAGAGGAGTAATCTTTCATGTGGTGTGGCATTAGTTGCGGTACACAAGAGTGATCTGACGGAGTGCAAAGCATCAAGAAGAACCGATTCCCATTGATTGATTGCCAAGTTACGAGATTTCAGGACGAGCAGAACGGGTTTCACAGCCTTTCATTCAGACGCTCTGCTTGTCCGTTACCCTGGGGGTTGTATGGTGTCCTTCTACTTGTCGCGACTCCCTTTTCGTGAAGAGATTGTTGAACACTAAACGACATGAGTGACGATCAATGATCAGAATGAATGTACGCCGGAGTACCAAACAACGAGAACATCTGACAAAAACATTTAATAAGGGTCTCGTTAGTCTGGTCGGGGCATGCAAAAACAAAAGAATATCGAGAATATTCATCAGTAATTGTTGATAAATAACGATTGTGGGTTACTGATGGAAAGGGTTTCTTAAAATCAGTAGACAGTATTTCGAATGATTGTGGGGTTTTTGTGAGCTCGCCTCGAGCTTTGGAGAAGAAGCGAAATTTGATTTCACAGCATACTGAACATCTGGCAACAACGTTTCGAACTCCCACAAAACAGAGAGGGTTTCTGACGCGCACGAAGTGCGTCGACCAAGAAACGCCGGGATGTTCGTATCCCGGACTAGGGCCCTCGTTTTACTCATTAGTGTAACAAAATACGTGAGTAAATGCCGTCACTCTGCGATCTGTACAATAGTACCGACAGATGGATGAAAGTTTTGTACGACGTGTCCCCCTTCATTTTACCGGCCATGAGGCCTATTCGAGCACTGTGGCGATTAGCCCTAGTGTCGCCATTTTTTATTCGAGGGCTTCTGGTATGCTGAACTATCTTCACCTAAACTGCTTACGTTTCTAGTACCCTGGCTTTATTTTCCCGGTCATCTTTGGTCAGTAATCCTTGCTTTACTCGGCATCAAGGTTTAAACCGTTGGTGTGAGGAATGTCGCGATTCCATCTGAGGAAATTAGTGTTGATAAGTCTTCTTCCAATCACCCATGACAAGCAAGCCAGTAGGTAAAGGTCCACTGAGCGGCAGTTTCACGCTGAGAACCCATTGCGCATTTTTGATCCCAGCCCAGTGGCGTACGAACGAATACGGTGGACACCGACCCCAAATGTATCATGAATTCCATACTTCGCTCTATTGCCTTGTGAGTTATAAAGATCATAAATCTGCTGGTAGGACTGATTTTTGGATACGTCCAGGCTGCAACCAGTTATATTGGAGTTGAGACTTCAGACTGCTTACTACGTGAACCTACGGGTCTTACTTTGCGGCGTCGACTGTCGGCTTGTATCCAGTCCCTCAGAGAGAATTTGGCCTTGTTCTTCAGGGCACTACTGATACCTGCTTGGTTAAATGTCCACTCTGCAGAGTCTGCGGAGGAACACAAGTGAAACTTCGTATCGGGTGACCTATTTCGATACCTTGATATGGCGGGCGCACTTGCGCGTCGTGTTGGTCCAGAGGATCATGGTATTTACTTATTCGTTCGTTGATAACGACCATGGATCTGGCTAGAAGGTACTTTGGCTCTGATCACCGCTTACGGCAACAGTGACGCCAAGTAATCCATGAGATTGTGTTCCCCAAAAGGGATGAAAATTGATGGAACAAGGTCAAGCAGCACACTGCCATATCATTTAGCGTTTCTAACCGGCAATTCGAGTGATCACGAGATTCCCAAACGGGCTGGCGACATCTACTCATCGCATGAAACTACTATATGTATATATTTCGTGCAGTATTTTGGCTTCCTCTGTTTTCTGAAGTTTATTATCTCCCAGAGTATCAATCGTGACTGTTGCGGTGAATGCCGATTCGAGCCACAGTGTCATTTGCTTTATCATCATCCTCACCACTTTCAACTTTTTGTCCTATCCGTGGCTAGTGTGGTTTGGACTGCCGTTAGCTCTGACAGTGCTCCGTCTAGTAGCAGAGTACTAAAAAAATAAATATGGAGAGGAGCATGGAAGTAAGAGTAAAAAGGCGGAGAAAGAAGAAAAATCAAAATCTATGGAGCCCCAAGAAAGTGAAAAAAGCAAACAATCCTGTGAATGTAAGCTTGCTGTCTACTGCGACACATTTCCAGGTCAGAGAGCGTGAATGATTTAGCTCAAAAGCCATTCCACCTTCCGACAGGGGATCACGAGAAACGTCATAACTGACCACACAGTCTTCATCCT
>JTDE01000361.1:44755-55456 GCA_014338405.1 Paragonimus skrjabini miyazakii
GACTCAAATCATTTGGAAGGCTCGTCCAAAAGCTCGTCCCATCTGTCAAGTCGCTGCTGCAAGCTGTACATTCGTGAGCTATGCTTTTCATATATAGTATAACATCTTATCGACGGCCAGTGCAACCACGAGTCAGGAAAAACCACCTGATTATCTTCTGACAAAAATGCCTTCTTCATCTCTAACTTGCTCGTAGGAGTATGCAGACTCCTCAGAAGTTTGTGTTTCAGTTCACGATGGTCTTTGTCATTTTCCGATTAGGAGTGATCGGTCCATGCTTGTTCACAAGTTCTGCCAAATCAGAATTTCACTCGTCTTATCTTTTGTGCTCCTGTGGAACAGACCTCTTCCTATGAGGTTCACTGAGCCGTTGGGGTTTCTCCCTAGTGCTCATGTGGTTCACTGTGTTGTTGTGACCCGGGCAGTTTTATATCTTATTAAGCTGTTGTTTGCCTATCGGTGAATGGTTAGATGACCCATTTAGTGGGAACCAGCGGCACGATACACGTATAAGCTTGTTAGCAGAAATATTTTTTTTACATAACATCTGTTAAGGTGTTCCCATGTCTTTCAAAAAAGCTTGTTAGACTGATCTCTTGACAACCTGTGATCATCCACCAACTGCACAGCCCTGCCTAACCTACCTTAACAACCCAAGTTACAGCTTCATGTACTACTCGGTGGTGGCATGACATCAGTTAGGCTGTTTGAATTGCTGCGGCACTAATTAGCCGTTTTGGTCCTCCAAGCCTGTAGTTCCCTGAAGAAGTCTCCTGTGACAAAAAGAACAGTTGATAAATTCAAATGCGCCGTTGAAGTGCACTGTACCTTGCCGACCTTTTTTCGAATTTTAGTTTTTGATGCGTACATAATGTGTGGTTTGTTATCAATCGTTATTTCTTGCGCTACTACTACTGTTCTCATGTGTTCCATATATTACAACTTTCACGCAATTGACCTTACTGTGTAGGTATCCCTTTGTGTTACAGCTGACGTCAAATGAAATATCGTTTATTTTAGTGAACTCTGCGTTTTGGGAATACGTTGTGCCGTATACGGTGTGTATGTGACCGTGAGCCTTGAAAATACCGGCTTTCTACCAGCGTTATGTGCTCGGATACACGAGATCATATTGGACTATTCCTATTTAATCTTCTTGAAGAGGATCCAAAAATAATGACGTAAGAAATTCTGCTCACACTGACTTCATCTCTGTTGTAGACTATGTTCTGTTCCAGAGTTGGCGTCTATTTATTCCCAGGAAATGGGAGTTCAGCTGGATGAAGAATGCCGCGGCAGATTCACCCGCATAATGTGTTCTTTACTGTGTGACTTGATGAACTATCAGGTAGTTTCTTCAGCACTTAAGTACTTTTACAGTGAAGCTTCAGGAATTCCATCATTCTAGTTCCACCACTAGACGTGCTGCTACTGATAAAATCTCTGCACGAAAAACTGCGGTCAGCGGTAAATCTAATTCGGTAGGTGTATGCTCAGTAGTTATTCGCTGTCAGTGAATACTATTCATGTTCTGGTATATTCGGCCGTCTCGTTTGGGCACAGTTCATAACCAAGTGTCCCCAAAAACAGTTAATTTAATTAATGTGCACATTTTTACTATGAATGATATTTGTTGGTGTTATACCGGGCCGTTGTTACTGCTTACGGTGAAAGAATAATAAGGAATTGAAGAAAAGAATAGAAATATGACGTAATCTGTAATACTCACGGCGTAGACACGTCGCTGACTACGGCACTAACATTTGTTCGCGGTCACACAATCCTAGACATGACAGATACATCTCCCTATGTTAATCAGCGGGGCGATCCGAGCTTTCATTGCGCTCATTTTTGGCTTTATCATCTGGCTACCTCGCAGTTTCTTTTATTCATTACCTGCCATATTCGACATGGTAAATCGATATGATTTCTCTTATCAGAAGGGGAACAAAGAGTTTTTGTGAAACTCTCAAGAAGCATGACTCCAACTACAGCTAGAATCATGGTGTTTGTTATGCGTAATCAACTTCATGTATGCCTGTCCAACGTTTATCACTTTGCGCGTTGTTTGTGCTCCCTGGACGTGGCCAAATGAAACGTGGCGAGAAGCGAATGATATTACCTGGGTTGTTATAAAATTAACGCTTGTGTAGTGATGTAAATGCAGCCACGTGCCGAATAAGAATGCAGAAACACTTGTCACTGACCAGTTGTATTGCATAGTCTGTGGGTATAACATTGGCACTGTTTTATTCCTTAGAATATATTGCGATTAACCATGGTGGTTAGTTAAACTGTTGGCTGTGTACTGTACTGTGAAGGTCCGTCTAATGAATTCGGTGGTGTTTATCACGGTTATCCTTGCTTTTTAACATGGTTTGGTTTTCTCACAAACTGTCTACAGTAGTCACAATGTGGGTTTTTATAGCCCATCCAGTGGAAGATTAACGAATTTAGATTACGCTGCTGACAAATTTTAAGCGTCGTGAATGCCGTTTTGAGTATTTGGCACTCTGCTGATTGATTTCAGATGCACCCGGTAGTCTCGTAATGTATGGTGTCTTTAACAGACTGGTAGGGTCACCAGAATTTGATCTTGAGCAGTGAAGCCGTAAAAGTTATTATGTAGTGTCGATTAGAGTATAACAAATGAAACAGGGGTTGGTCCTTCCAAACCTAAGTCAGTCTGCGGTCCTCATACCAATGATAAAAAACGTACACACAGAATGATCGTGTGAGCAGCTCTACTCTGTCTTAGTGCTTTGTGGCCAACCAAGGCGGAGAAAGTGAGGGCTGTTCTAGTACTCTATGATCGACATCTGTGTTCCTACTGAATTTCAATCGTTTTGGTCTAGACTTGGGTGGTTGGGTCACGTGTTCAGGACGCCGGCTTGTCGCCCGCGATGTCCAGTGTTCTTTGTTAGTGTTGTAGATGAATGAGGGCGAATTTGGAGACGATGAGTTAGCATAGAGCAAGGAGGGCATTTACGTGTGACACGACAACCGTACATCTCTGGGGCTAGAAGCCCTATGGTTTTGACTGATTAATTGATATCAGTTGAAGAGACGGTGGTAATCAATTTTAGCGGTGTGAATTTTACCGTTGTTCAACTGAATTTTCTATGATACCATTACTCGCGGAAACTCAATGACAACGACGTTTGACTGCTAATTACGTGATTACGGGTTCTAACCGTGTTTCGAAATTCACTCATCTGTATTTGGGCAGCCTGGCTATGTCCACGTCGTGGTTTTGTATGTCCTGCGGTAATGAATACGCTATGATTTAAGCACTGGAAAGTAAACCGAACGGGATGTTTGGATAGATATTCATAGGATATAGTACATGTCACAGGGAAGCTTCCTTGGGGTGCTCTATCTCGTGTGTGGGTATTTTATTGTAACATTTGTAATATTATGTAGGGGTTTTGTGAGTCCAGTTAGCCTTCTTCGTTTTGCTTCATAAACGATGAATTGTTGGTAATGCTTGGTAACCCCCGTTTATCAACTCTGCGCGCCGTACATCCCGTACGCGAAGCAGAGAGGTTTCTTGATCGTTTCGGAGGACTTCCTATATAGTTACGTTGTTTCTATGGCCGTATGCAGAGAAGTAGATATCGGCAGAGAATTGCATGACTTTTGTTCCACTTTTCGTGACCATTCGGTGGGCAGATTAGGGGTTTGTGGATAGCTGTTTTAGACGTTAATTATTTTGAGTTCTGGTAGATAAACTGGTCGATCTGGAGCGTGTGTGGGATTTTTATTATTCTCAACCTATATACCAGAGACTTCAAAACCATATAGATTGGGTTGAAGTGCTGTAACAGCCTATTCGAATGTGATCCGCGTTTCCAAATTACTCAACGCGTTCCTACTCCCCTGAGTGTCAGTAGACTCTCACTCTGCTTGTACATAGCATCTTAACGGTTAGGGACGCTTAACTCATTAAGACGATCATTTTAAAATTCAAGCAAACTGTTAATTTACTAGTGTGTGGACACTACTTGAACGTGGTCTATAATCTGTGTAGCCGATTCGGTCACTGCATTGGAGCCATCTGGTACTAATGTACCTTTCTTGGTGGTTTTAAAACCTGGCGGCTTGCTGAATCTAGCGTTGATCGGTTTTACGATTTCCTGATTCTAGAGTACCCAACAACCTACTAGTCACAATCGTCTATCGTTTTCTTATTTGAAATGATTTTTCAACTGATTGTCCTGACTGCAGTGGGTCTTATAAGTTGTGCCAAAGATATTACTCGGTCTCTTTTTTCCCAGATTAGCTACAGTGTGTCACTTGTAACAAGCTACTTTTCGCAACCGTCGCTGTTACGTAGATGAGTTATGTGTTCTGTCATAACGGCTTGAACACCATCATGGATTGCATATCAGCGCCATTTTTCTTGTTTAATAGCCTGGTGTTATATGAGAGTGTTGGGGAAAGTGTATTTTCTCCAAAAATGACTTATTTTTCGAGATATCATCGAAAAATAAATTGTGATTTTGAATTTTACTTTTCCGCACCACAACGTGCCAAAACTTAATTTTGGCGTACGTTTCCCCAGCGTCTGTGATTGGCCCTTCCCACTTTTAATGCATCACTTCAGGTGGGATTCTTTAAGGTTGATCAAAAACTATGTATACGCAGACACAGAAATGCTGTTACCTTTGGTTTGAGAGCGAATACAATCTCAGCTAAAGGTCACGGTCTTGTGTTATTCTGGGGTTTCCGGGTATTGCTAAGCTCTGTGCTACGTTCCGTGATTTGTTTTGTCGTGCGCTAGACGTTTCTGATTATCGTTGACCAGCGGGTCATAACGGAAAGTGCTACTAAATAGGTAATAGTCCGAAACACAAAAACCAAAATGGCTTTGGTATGCCTGATGCGTACATGTAGCTGGTAATGCTTATTGGTCGTTCGTGTTCATCCACGAATAGTCGCAGATCACCTTGTGCATTTACTGACGACAGTGCGTTAGCAACGTAAAAGTGCCTTCCCCAGTGCGTATTTGGTGAGCCTTTCCGTATTTTGATTGGAATCCTTATGTCTAACCAATGTGTTCACTTAGTACCACCTTAAACAACTTACACATTAAGTAGAACTAGACCGATAAAAGCAACAATCTTACGTTTTTCTTTGTCTTGGCTTAACATGATGAGCATCATGACACACTTTTTGTTTTCGTCAGCATATTGATCAAGCGAAATGCTGTTGTTAGGTTCTTGAGCGAAAATTGTGAAAATGAGCATAGGTTGAAGGTTACAGATTGACAAACAGGAGGTGCAATCGTTTCACTGCTGTCCTGTATTAAGGCCAATTGGAGTAAACCTTGACGGAACATCAGTCCCGATCAGGCGAGAATATGATCGGATACTACAGGGCGAACATATGATACATGCACGTGCCGTCACTCTCACATCAACTAGCCGACTGTTATCTTTGGATAAACGATTATTTTGGCATATAAAATCAGTATTTATGGTAATTTTGTATCATCTCAGAACGCGCGGTTTTCTGAGACCAGTGTTTTGCTTTAGCCATGTTTGTGTGTGGCTTCTAATCATGATTTTCCTAGCGGATTAGCCTTGGAATCACCATGACAATGACACTAACCATCAAGACTTATTTGAAGCCAGTTTTTTAATCCGTTTTTCTCGGTAATTCACGTCATACCTAATCGGTTGTGTACATTAGATACATAGGTTTGATGTGTGGTCATCAGAGTAGACCACGTAGGTCATTGTTCATATCCAGTGCCCTCCTTTTATAGTAAAACTTTTGGGATGGGACAGGAAAGTAACCACCAAGAGGTTTGCTATGAGCAAAAAAATGCAACGAAGTAAAAACGCAGTTTGGCAGTCAAGATTCTTCAGTATTTACTACTTTTAAGTAGTGTAATATGTGTACACTTCCCCTTGGTCATATTTAGTTATTTCGTGCATGACGGTGCGTGACGGCGTGTAAAGGTGCCTTTTTTGAAACAAAACTCAGGTGGTAGTTGGAAGAGTGTTGATAGCTCACGGTATACGGTTACAAATAAAACAATGAACCACATCAATTTTCAGCCGATTGTGATGGTCCATGAATGATTGATTCCGAACGTTTTTGCCCAACCAGTTTTCCGTAGCAGCAGTCCGTCACTATTGGAAATATTTCTATTCTCACGCAAGGAGATAATGCATACTTCCTGTTTACATGTGGACTGTACGATTGTTCCTGAACTGGCATACTCACGCTTATAGATATGTTGCTTTTACAATGTGAATAACAAAGGAACAATGGGGGATTCAACTTTCGAAGGCGGGTGCAAGGCGATGGAACGATACCAATCCTAAACACGATCTGTGAGTCAGTGTCCGGCCCATGTTTTGCAAGCAGTTTTAGGCTTAAAAGAAAGATGAACGATTGTACATGAGTACCCACCATACGCTGGTAATAAACGTTTGTTGTAAGTAGTGGGTGATAGAGAGTTTTCGTGGGAATCGCTTCATGAAATAAAGCAATGTTCGTTACTCGGATGGTTTCATCATTAGGAGGATCACCCTGGAAAGAGACCACTCCTCCTGAGCCGCTTTTACACATTTGGCAGTTGATAACCGCGTTTGCTCGCTGGAATCAGATGTACCCAGGGTTGATCATCAATATTGTAAAGCTCGAGGGCTTTCAACCTTCCGATCCTTAGGGATGTCTGGGTTATGTCAACTATCCACATTAGACTCCTAGCACTTCTGCCATTGCCGTGGCCGGAAATAATCAGCCACCGTATGTTGCGTTATTCATTGGTACGCCTGAGTTGGTTCGATTGGTAGGTTTTCTTGATTATATTTCCAATTCCGTTTTCAGGTTACATTTCTCAATTTCGTTACGGTCACTCTTAACGACAATTTGAAGCACGGTTTTACTAGATCCGCCTAAAACCCCATACTTTTGTGCGTAATTTGAGCGAAGGTCGGAATAGTTCATTGTTCTTACATTCAAACCTGTGTTCATTGCTCGAAAATGTGGGAATTTTTTCCTTCTAACAATTACGATCCGGGCCATGTTTAGTCTGTTGTTCTTACTAGGTGAAAAATAATTTATTATCTTATTTTTGTGAAAAACTTTCCCCCAAACAGCTACTCAAAGCCTTCGATCAAGAAAACGAACAAGCCACAAAGTTATCTCCTAAGTCCCTTTCAGATGTGACCGTTTCCGCGGTGAATGGTGCCATCTCAATACGTCAGACTCCCATTGAAAACCATACAACTGTTCGAGTAAGTGTTCACTTTTTGTTATCTCTTCAGGCTTTGACGAGTAGCACATCGTTAAAACAGGTGACAGAAGATTGCTGTCAGACTTGACGACACTTCTGCGAACTAGATTGAAAATCAGAGGCGAACATCTTAGTTGGCGCATGTTACACTTAATCCAACTTTCTAAACAAGCCAAAAGTATGTACCGACGACATACAGAAACATGTTCCATTTCCATCTGCTGACAGCTCATGAGCAGTAGGCAGCTGTTTCGGCCACCAGTAGTCGTAGTATTCTTCTAGCCTGTTGGTCGAACGATTCTTTTCCACTGTCTCCTCATTGGAGTCCGTGAAGAGTGTGAGTGTTACAACTGCAATAGTCCGTGGGAGGTCAACTTTTCACAAAATCGTTTGAACAGTAGAGTTTTTCGTGTTGTTTTCACCAATGGCAACTTTTGGTTGGTTTTGTTGAATTGCCAGCTTGTCATTTTCTATCCGTACAAGCGACCACATTTTTAAACTTATGTGACTTCCCTCGAATGTCTTTAAACTTTCGAGGAATGAAAGAACTGGTGACTGTCTACGTACGATGTAATCTATCTCCGTCCATGATTATGCCATGCACGTGATCCTCCGTGCAACGCGTTGCAACCGGTTGTATGGATATACAATAACTGGCAAACTACCATTGGGCTGTACTTATTCAGTGAAATAAATTTACCAAAATCTGTTTTTGAAGACAATGAATCTCGAATATGTCATAGCTAGTATTTGAAGTAGTTTGTTGCGACGTGCGTAGCCAGCGTTATTCTTGCGTTGATGGGTAAACTAAATTTATCGGTGCACAAGCAACTGTTCACTAGTCATTTTTCTCTAGTGTTTGATGCAATCACTCTTTCAGACTGACCTTGAGATTACTTTTCACTATTGCAGTAGATAGCAACAAACTGTGACCGGGGTATTGCGCCCGTGCCTTTATGTACTCATATTTTTTTTATCCACGTGTGTTGGGTAGTTTTAATGGGTGATGAGCTTGGAGCCACACCGTATTTTGTGTACCGGAGGAAATAATTGGGATTATCAAGTCCCATTTTTGTAGTGTTTCAACAATACTGGTTCCAAACTGCCTTCCTTTTCAGTTGGGATGTGAACAGGTATCGATACTAGAGCTGCTCGCTCGGTTCGTAGCAGGCATTCCGTTTAGTCAGTTCGTTTTGTCCGCACAGGCGTATTTACCGACATTTGTTGGTTAAATCTGCCTCATGGCTGTTTGGGCGTCTCAACGCAACAGCGTTTTGTGGATTCACGCAAGTTTTCATCAGTTGTGATGCACCCAGTGTCACCGATGTTCATCAATGGATATAATGAAGTGAACGAGTATATGCTCCAGTGATCACTTGTGGCGCACATCACGTCGAGTACGGAACCAGAATCGTCATTTTTCAGGCGGGTAAGACAAGATGTTGATAGATTGATGACTGTTCAAGGCATTCAGGAACCGCGAAACGGTGGTGGATGTCGTTTCATTTCGATCTGGGAGGTGTCAGACATAAAATGGTAATCAGTATGCGGAGTTGCCGTCGTAAGTATCCTCGGCACTTTTGATGGCTAGTTAAAATGAGAATTGTCGAACACGAACATTATCGATAAGCAGTCGGTTATTTGGTTAATTTAACTGGTACATAATTCACGTTTGCTCGTAGCTTTCGCATTCACCTAGACGTTTTAACATTTCAAAATTACTAATGGACTCGGGTTCCGCTATTATTAGAGCTCGTCAATAGTACATATCTTCACCAAGATCAGGATTTGAACTCCACTCCCCCCCTTTCCTGAGACATTCACATTGACCACTATTTACTTGCGGTCAACCAAATGTAAAGTGTGGTTCAGCAGGTTTGGTGAACTCGCAGACCTTGACATGGTTCAGGAGTCCTAACTGCGGTGTTATCAATAAGAGTTAACAGTACATGTATCTCATGTCAGAGTGATCGGGCAACCTGAGCATTACTCACAAGAAAAGTAATTTCGCATTCATGTACGTTGATTCCGTCGTCTCCGATGTGTCGTCGTTGGCGCAGTGGTCAACATGGTTTGCTCATTAGAGCTCTCTCTGTCTGATCTGTGATAAGTCAAGGAACAAACTTATGGAGAACTGGGACGACAGAAAAATAGATTTTTGCTTCGTACAGAGGATGAGCGACCTATGGGATGTTAGGCACTGTGTACGATACCAGATAGCAATGAGGTAAGTTGACTGAACGTCTAACAAAATGGTTTGAATATGTTTGGGACCAGCCGAGAAGTCATAATTTCAGAACAACCAGTTAGCAGTGGACAATTTTGTTTCACTTTTTATGTAGAAACTTCATCAAACCACGTGAATCTGTTGCAACTTTGGTGATATTTAAGACAAGCTGTATGTAAACAGCTGGACAAATAAGATGGTTCTGTATTATGGGTTAAGTGTACTTAGGCGGTCAACAGTAGGTACGGATTGTTAATTACATTGAACCGGGACATGTGGAAATGTAGTCGGTGTATTGTAGTTCAGGTAGGTCGATCATATGGTTAATTACTTTCGGGGAGACTTGATGGTGGAATCAGTCTTCCTATGTTGAAATCGTCGTTTCATCCAGCCATTATCCGGTCTGGCGAAGTTTCGGTGTCAGATGTAAAACGTTCCCAATAAACCAAATTACTGATTGCTTGCATGTTGTCCATAATTCTAGTGGGTCAATTTTTGTATACCGTGGGAAAACGTTAAGTTCGGTGGATAAACCTCTGAAAGTGCGTTGTTTTCAAATGATGGTCGCAGTTATACACGTGTTTTGATAACATGTAAGTGCTGAATATCTCTCACTGTAGGGAGAAAAGTAATTGACTCTACCTGTAATTTTTTGGTGTTTAAAACAGATCCTGCACTTACAGTGTCCGAGCAATGCAACCGCTGTGGATGAACAGAGGCTTACTTAGATGTACAACCAATTTATGAGGAGCTGACAGTGAATTCGATCACTCTGTTCAAACGTTTAGCTGTGGTATTTACGGAAGGAATATTTTTTAACCACTTTGAATCGAAGAGCAGAAATATGCGCATTTGTGTAATTGGGAATGAGAGAGAATTGACAATAAAATCAATGAGTTGAAAACCATTAGGCGAGAAAAATGCTACGTTGTTACACTGTCGGAAAAAAAACTTTCAGCATATGCATAAAACAACTAAAAGGCACGGTTTAGTGGGGGAGTGGTTTGATATGCTCCCAAAGACAATATCGCCTGCACATTCTGTCATTTCGGAAATATGAATTGAAACAGAAACGAAGAAATCAAGATACCGGCCTTACTTGGTGTTGTAAACCTTCGGAAGCATTCGCTGGTTCGTCCACGATATAGTAATGCGCTTGACGGAACTCGGATTTTCCTCCTCGCAATAGTAGTGAAGGTTCGGGGATTTAGGTTATTTCACA
>JTDE01000361.1:64220-91085 GCA_014338405.1 Paragonimus skrjabini miyazakii
TGATATCGGGTCGCGAAATAACAATACGGATGCTCGCAAAAGTGACACCAAAACGTCTCAAAATTGTAAACGTACAATAAACGGCAATGTGGGTGAAGCTGGAGAATGTTGTGCTTCAGAATTGTTGTGATCACAAGTATATCTAGTATGCTCAACGTGTAATAATCGCCACCACTTCCTAGTTCATGTGAAACAACCCCCTTTGACTTTTGTGAACCGATAGTAGCCAATCTTTCAATCACGTCCTTACTTGTTGTCCACTGATGTTTGAATTGTAGTCCGTCCGGCTCCCAGTCGTCTCATCGAAGAAATGTGATCGAATCTGTCCGTTATTTTCCCCGTTTCAAACTGATTATTCTCTGTCGCTCCGTTGGCATCGTGCCTCATCACAATCAGAACAAGTTGACACATTTGCAGATTGTATGTACATATATAGTCCTACATATATATGTATGTACATATTATACAGTTACAAATCTTATGTTAAACTCCATATTCATTCACCCGGTTATCGTGAAGCTCTGAAATAATATATTCTCACTTCTATTGTGCATTTTGTTTTATACACTCCACAGGTTATGGAGTTGTCTGCTCCTCCGAAACATTTTAGACTCGGAGTGTCTAATGAACTGACCTTAGTTTGATGTTGTCTCTGGACATAGTGGCTTTCCTTTATTTGATCTGAGCTGGTCAATTATATTTTGTTTAGGCAGGGTTAGCTTTTGGAGCTTTTACCAGACTATACGTTTGGCGTTAGTTTGCGTGCATACTCGTGGTAGGTTTTTTCATATGTGGCTTGTAGCAGTCAAGGTCGCAGACGTTGACGTGGTCACCGACTATGAAAGCCATGACTATCCTGCTGAGCAATGTTGGGAGCTGCCGTCCGCCTGGTTGCGGATTGCACAAGCTTGATTTCGTAAGATTGCCTATTTATTCATTTGTTTGTTTATTTGTCTGTCACTTCGTGGGTTAGTGTTACGATCAACAGCAGCCCAAATTCATGAGTACTTCCCAAACCTTAAAATGCAGTTATTTTTAGTCATAATTTAAGAATCTGATAACGTACTGAGTTCAAGCTTAAAACAGTGAAATGAAACATTTTCCAAGTTTACTAGTCAGCTGCGTCTATGTGCTTGAGAATTTCGGATAACGGGTTATCGATTGGGGTCTACTTTTCTTTCTGGAGGTGCTGGAACAGCCTGAAGGTTATTCACTGATTTTATTTCGAATTTCAAGTCTAATGTCATTTATCAAGTCGTAAGTCCGAGAAATGTCTTGAAAACTTGTACGCGACCTTCGCGGGTTCATGAAAAACAAGGTGATTTGTTTGATTATAAGTGTTTCATGGACAAGCATTGAAGTTAGCATCTGTCAGCTTTACTGGGATGAGCTCTCCTTTTTCACCACATTCCTTTACTTGTATCTTGATAGGAATAAATTACCCCATATATTTCGGATTGAAAGAGGCTACTTCTTCTTCGGCCAACATTTGTGATATTCCATAGCGTACAGTAAGCTGATGAAAGTTATTTTCGTTTAGCCATGGCTTGCTGTTTGTTTGATTATGTGATCCATATGGATATTCACAGCTGACAAACGATCTTCCGATTGGAGGATGCCCGGCAGTCGTGTCCATTCTCCCGCATGTTCCGCATACTGTTGCCCTCGTTTGATACAATTGGTCCTCGTTTATTTTAGGGTTTGGTTCATCCGTTTTCATCGTAAGGGTATCGGTATGCGTGTCAACAATTTGGCGGGCTACTTCAATGTGATACCACTCTGTATTTTCCTTGATTGATTGATCGATGTATCACGTGCTTTCGGATACGAGACAGTCACATTTAAAACTTTTTATACCATTCAGGATGCAACATTTTTGCAATAGCTCACAGCAATAATCGACTGTGTTTATCTTAATCACAAAATTGTTCAACTTAGGTCGGAAGCAAGCGGGCACGAGGTTAAGCGTTTTTTTTTCAATCCGGCCAATTTTATCATCACAGTTCGGTTGTAGTTCTCTGATTGAAATGCTTAGTAAAAAGGCAAGCCTAGTCTAACATATTCCTAAAATGTATGGTGAATACACTTGTTGACTCTCTACATTCACTATGCCATACTTTCAACTGTTGCCGCGTTCACCTAATACCGACGCCTCATAACATGCTTCCGGTGAGCCTATTCATTCACGCATACACAGCCATGAGCCTGACTAGATAGATCCGTGACTCTAATCGCCGTTCACCGCAAAGGCGGTGACGGATATTCTAGAAGAAAATACTAAAAAAAGAAACAGAGCAAACCGGTAGAACAGTACATTTTTCGAGTCCTGCTGTTGTTTCGAAGCGGTTGTGTACTTTACTGGGCATTCGTTGTTATCTAGTCGTTTTTTCACACCATCAGCCTCTGTGATTATGACCCCTTCGAGATTGCGCGGTTACGCGAATTTTTCCGTGAATCCTTAGTGGATGGATTCTTTTTGTTAACGGTGATACCCTAACATAACACGGAGGAGGTTATGAAAGGGTTTATCAGCAGCGACAGACTCTCCGTCGACATACATTGTGCATGAACCAAACAGGGGTTATCAATCTCGACCATGCACCTTTCCTAAACATGCGCCGGCGAACTGTTACGTTGCTTACACGATAAACCAGTGTGTTACAGGCTGATTGGTGGAGAAAACAGTGGTCAAACGCCGAGTTCTCTACGCATCTTCTGCATAAATGGACCAGGCCTCCGGTCTGTAAAGCAAAATTCAACGCACACGCGCGTTGTTATCTACCTTTGATCGACAGAGTCGGTATCAACCTGATCCTGTAGCAATACTTTACACCTTGAAGATATACTGTTCACACCGTGTATATTTATCGCATATTCTGACGTGCCTTGTGAAGTTTCAGTGATTGCATAGAGACCCAGTGGTTAGCAGCTGAACGAGTAGTAGTAACACACGGGGCAGTACCACACTTATGCACTACATACCATGTACGTGCCCAATATGCTTCAGTGTCGTCTGATGGATGGAGACCTAGACAAGAGGCAAGCGCACACTGGTAAGCGTAAAGCACCTGTGGTCCTGCTAGTTTAGGGGCGTCAATTTATGGTTGACGACGAAATGACCTCCACCGAAACACAGCGAAGTTAGCACATAAATGTGCATGATCGGAATCCACGGGAGTGCTCCAGATTGATTTGCAATCTTGGAAACAGCCACGCCACAGATAACTGACGATCATGTGGTCAGTCTCTGTCCACGATTGACTCGGCAGTGAAAGTCTTAGGTGTTGCATTGACAATGTTTCCGATGGGCGTTTTTGGATGCTCTAACCGTAGCTTCGAGTTTGACAGCGCAAAGGTGGCTGTGCCTTCTCTGCGTATGCGCTTAGGGCAATTCCATCATCGGCTTGGCCACTGACTTGAGCAGCAGGGTCTTGACACAGGCGTACATTGTATCCGTATGGTGAGGCGGCTGACGTGGATTGAAAATATACTGAGCTAGAGTCCTGAAGCCGTGTTCCAGCAAGATAATAGATATCGATGGCACCCATCCCCAAAATACGTGCGTGATCATGAGTGTTCGAACATTAAAGGTAGCATGCTTGAATGGTGTTCGGGGGAGTGAAGAGGGGTTTGTGTTTTTAGGCTATGAAACCTTGGTGTTTACCACACTCTGTCTGGCTATGACTTTCGTCGCGAGCGGCACATTAGGTCATTCCCTGGTCTGTGTGTATGAAAACGGGATTGGGGTGGCCACCAAGTAAAGTTATTTGACAAAATACGCGAAGACGAGATAAAATGGGTTGGTGCAATAAAATGTAACATGGTGGCAAAGCCGACCGACACCTGGGGCAGGGAGTTGTGATACGAAGGCATAACAAAATTCACGATTAGTGTAGGTTCAAGTTTATGATTGTAAGGACGGACTACTTCTCGGTTGTCCAGGCCGGAGAAGGGAGTTGGATTGAGGGGTCCCACCCGCAGCCTTTAGTTCAAAAGAAACCCAATCCACAAGGCAGTAAGGTGAAGTATGGAATTTACAGTCTAGTACTAGTGACCAATAGTAGTTTGGTTCGTACGCCATTTAGATGGAATATATCCATCCAAAATGCCCAACGCACTCTACACGAGGTTGCGACGGAAGCAGCGCAACAGTCCGAGGATTCGCCTACGAAGGCGGATATAATGTAATAGATCTTTCCAGCCAGCAAGCCTAAGACCGACAGAGATGTTGAGAAGCATGTCTGCTGTTGCCTGAGCCGTTCATACGCCCTTCGAATGGTGTCCGGTCATTCAAAATACCCGGCATACCTTATGTATCCTTTGAAGCCAGCGATCACCAAGGTGGTTTGCACGCCTTCCTCAGGGATTGTCCATGGCTGGCGGAAACTGGAGGTATCCGTGCGCCATACGGACAGCACACTGTCTGGGAGCCCATGCGCTTCCGTTGGAGCACCTGAAACTCTTGTGGCATAGTGACGTATGCCATGTTGCAGTAATGTCAAAGAACTTTTGTGATATTTTATAGGAGACCCGGCTGCCAGTCGTAAAATTACCACACCCTGGTAGTACTATCGCCCACTGTCTGCGACTGCTTATTCGTCAGGAGAATCCCGATTATTCCACAGTTGGCTCTCACGTGGAAGGCTGTTCCCCAAACCGCAGCCTGGGGACGCACCCGGTGGCGTTGAGCTAGCCCATCCGTTTACCAGGGTACCGAAGACCATACAAAAACTAGCCGTATAATTTGACTAATTCAGCATGAACTGTATGTTCTCTGCAGAAGAAATCAATATGGCAGTTTTGTCCGTATACTTGATATCAATCGGCTTATTACTTGGCTGATGCTCCCGTCCGACATACTTGTGACTTCGGATTAATCCATCCAGAACATTATTCATCACTTGACATGGAGAATACTCGGGAAGCTTGCCCGTAGCTTCGCACTCTACACTCACAGCAGGCATACGATGACTCCAGCAAACTGATGTATTTCACTGGGACTCATCTACGATGGTAACAGCTCCAGGGAGCGTGTCAGGCAATCGAGCCAAATGCAGGCCCTGGGTCCAGAAATACCACGACCGTTAGCTGAGAAGAAGAATGCCGATGCTCCCGTGCCTGTCGCAAAATGAAGATATGATAGGTGCATTCGCAACCAGGACGGAAACATGCCTGTTCCTCTTGCTGCTCTGGTTTTCTGTGTTTCAGAAGCCTTCAGAGTACGAGACCTGTGAGCAACTTGGATGTGATAGAGATTAGGCTGGTTTCTTTGGTTGTCACATCATGTCCTGACATTCTTCTTGAATGTGAGAATGGCTGTCGATAAGTTCTCTGATAGATTCTCCTTCAGTCTCCCATACGGAATGGAGCAGTGTTGTCAGTTCGGACAACAATTTCTTACTACCATCTTTGAAGTGTGCTGGGGAAAGAAGGTCTGGACCTGAGGCTTCCTTACCTGTTAGTATTGTAAGCTGCAAATGCCACTTCGTTTTCCGACTGACGGATGATCAAGAATATCATGACCAACCACACAATATTCGTCAGCCACAGCTGAATAAACTGGCCCACCTCGGTTGACCTGTTCAGTCCATCTGTCAAGTCGCTGCGACAAGCTGTACATTCGTGAACTATCCTTTTCATACACAGTATAACACCTTGTCCAAGGCCAGTGCAATCACAAATCAAGAGAAACATCACCCGGCCGTTATCTGACAAAAATGCCTTCTCTGTGTCTAGCTAATTCGTAGAAGTAAGGCTTACGTTCCTTACGCAGACTCTTCGTAAGTTTGCGTTTCACTTTACGACGGTTGATGTATTCAGAATTAGAGGGCTCAGTCGACATTTGTTCATAGGTCTTACTGATTTGGCAGAAATTCACCTCTGTCGTAAATTCTGTGCTCCTTTGGAACAGACCTCTTCGCAAGATATTAACATAGCTGCTGAGTTTTTTTTCGCATTGCTGGCCCGCGTCATTTCACTGTTGTCACCTTTACAGTGTAACTCTCAGGGATGCTTGACAGGGGCTCCATACTCCCTCGTTACTCAGTGTTCAACTGGGTGTTTGTGAGCAGATTATCTCTGAGTGAACGATAAAACAAAACGGACATGAACCAAGGTGGCTGTTGCAAAATGAGCGGCAGTGTTTAATGGAATTGGTTCACCGGTAGTTGACGATGATATGATCACTGCGTTTTTGTCTGAGTTGCACATGTTGGTCTCCACGTGACACATTGACGTCGTTTGTGCTGTACTGCGCAGCGCTAGGTATAGAGTGTGTGAGATGCACATCATTGTAACAACCGATCACCACTGTCAGTGCATCGTGCTCGGACGCCGAGGAAGCCGCTCTGCCACTTCTCTTGTGGAGTAGGACGACCAAGTGCGTTCATGTTACCAGCAAGTTTAACAATATCGGAGTGTTCGGTTTGTCTCAGAAGATCAAGAAGAGTATGGCGAAAATTGTTCTTGACAACATCTGAGCTATTATCTATTGGACCATGTACGGATATGACAAGTAGTCGTCTTTCGATTCCCTATCGACTTACTTTGACTAACTTGCCAAATTTGACGACGCATAAAAGACCATTTACTAGAATCCATTCGAGCAAGTTCTGCTCTACTCTAGAGCTCATTGCGATCCCCACTCCAGGATCTCTGCGAGATTCAGCCTCACCATCACCATAGACCTTGAGGAAGAACCGCTGATCCACACTCAGGGGTGAATTCAAGTGAAGAGCAGCGCTACGATCGTAACGACGCGTTTCGGATACAGAGCACACCTCCAATTCCATAGTCCAGAGAATACTCTCCAGAGCAATTTGGTGGCCTATTTGTCGACGACTGCGAATGTTAAGAGCACCAGTGTTTGCCATTTATCTTGGTTTAATGAGAGGAGAATTAAGAAGAAAAGAGGAAAAAAGTGAAATTCAGACAACCCGTCTGTTAGAGAAACGACGATTTGTAGTACTTTATGATTGTTTATGCCGCGGAAGGGGATTGATTTGATGGACATCACTCTGAGTCTCTAACTCAAAAGTCTGATCCACAGGACAGCAGTAGATAAGATTTCCTTGGGGGACACTACCCGGAGTTTTTGACTCAGAAGACTGACGTTGGGCCCTCGGAGTGCTCTTTATTTGATCGGAAGACAGCAGTGCCGGGACTACAAACAGTCCTACTGTATACCCATGCTATCTTGCCACACCACCCAACCACTCCTGCTCGGTCAGTAGTGCGACATACAACCCTATGAATTTTGCAAACAGTTGGTCCCAGTGACCACCAGTGAAGTGATGGGCAGCCGTTTAGAACCAACTGGGCCTCACCAGTCTAATGCATGCCGAGGATTCAAACTCACGACCCGCAAATAAACGACGGGTGTAGTCTACACACTTATTCAGTGGACCACCGGGTCGCGGTCATCAGGGTTGTAAGAAGGTATGCAAATGTAATGTGATGCAAAAAACGATTTCAGCCTATGAGCAAACGGAAACGCAGCAGCTAACAAAAGTAACTCTATGAGTTCATTTGCATCTTGTTTAACTGCTCTCCTTTGGCCTGCTTGACATAGCTGAACCTGGAATGAGCGAGGTTTTAATCAGCATTGCCCTTCAGATGTGTGCAGTACACAGGCCTGACGATCACGTCGAGGTAGTTGACTAAGTCAAACCCAAAATGTTTCGAAAAGCAGTCGTGGGCTTTACTTCCGGACTTCTTCTGGGTGCTGCTCTTTTTACTCAGCGCTATCACAACAGCTCTTGGAGAGCTATTTTCTTAGTGACCTTTGTAATATTCAAACTTCTGATTTGTTCATTTGAAATGTAACGATAAAATGCTGTTTCAGTCTTATATTTGGTAAGATACTGCCTGTAACCAGTCCATTTGACTCATCTTAGCCACGATAGCGCGTGATTGTTTCTGAATTCCAGAAGTGATTCAAGTGGTTGGCTGTTTTTTTTAGATTTGCGCTGAAACACTAATGCTACGATTCAAAGGGATTAGACGCAACAATAACGGAACTTATACTCTTGTATTACTGCTGTGTGATCGGAATGTTTGGTGGTAAATAGATGAATGAGTAATGCCAGTAGTACAGGATATCTATCATGTTTGATAGTGTGCAAGTTCTGTTTTTCCTCATTTAGCCGTAGTTCAAATCGTGCTTATTGTTAATGACGTCTCAATAAGGGAGGCGCAGCACGAGATGTAAATGTTCAGTTTATTCTCACTAGTAAACTACACAGATATTGAGCGATGCAGGTTTACTGCTGAGTATAGAAGCTTCGTTTATGACGACAAAACGATGAATGAACGGGTGAGCTAAAACAGTTTTACTCCTTCGTTCCCTTGGCTGACCGCGTCATTACTTCTTACTGATAGAAGTCAGTGTGTAGCGCTTGCTTAACACCGCTTCGGTATACGAATCCCCCAATAACGGTGTGTTGAATGACGGGGACACAACATGTTGCACCTAACAGGATTCGTATAAAGTTTTGAAGGTCTGGGCAAGTGTTTAAATTTTGTCAGGCTGGTTTCGATCTACAACACACTATTGAACTTCTAATCCAGTTTTTACATGCCTGAACAGCGTATGGAGTTTAATCGGTGCCATCCAGTTTCAGCACTTCCTGTGACCACCGTCATTCCACGTTATTGATACCGAGACTTAATCACATTGATAACGCAGCACGACAATTGAACACGTGGGTATATAAAAGCCCAACTGCCTTGCCGTTACATTCCGTTAATCATCTCTCCTGTACCCTACTGAAACTGACAACACTACGGTGGATGCATTCATAAACTGTGGACAACCGCGATCGATTTTATTCGCCGATGTGCATGTCATTGGGCTTAGTGGCAGTCAACGTGGGCAATATTTTGTAATGAGAAACTGGAACTGTTTTTGAGGAAGTACGGTATGACTACCATGGTCTTTAGTTGCAGGTGACATTCGCGGTATCATGCCAAAGCTTCCATGAACGTTTCTGAAAGAAGGATACCTCGATATGCGTACAACCCGCAGGTTTTTGATTTAACAAAAGATTTATGTTGTACAACGCTGAAGGAGAAACCACGAAATTGCATATGGTTTTATTATTGCTAGTTCGCTTTAGATATAGATACACAACAACACTTTATTTTCGATCACTATGTTTATTGAGAGATTTCTTATTGATGTTGCCAACAAGCCCATGAAAACATTCTCACGGATGATCAAATTTATTGAGATAATTTATTTATGGTTTACCGCGTTTATCTGCAACGCGTGACTCCATATTGTGGCTCTACTATACGCTTGGTAACGAACACTTGGATACCTCGGATGATGACTCCACCGTCAGTTTGCATTAAGATTTTATCGTTGTGACAGTCAGTCTTTTAGAATTCTGACGCTTTGATGGGACCAACGAACGCATTTCCACCGTGTCTTATGCTACCAAAAAGGCGTTGTTGCGGTCACATAAGGAACCCTTGATAAGAAAATGTGTTTTCTATGAAAAAATTGTCTTTGACAATATGAAGCAAAATTATCTTACTGATCAAATGAGTACGTACCACTTTTTAGGCTGAAGGTGCATGCAAAAGTGAGTTGACCGAAGAGTTATCATATCATGCAGTCGGTACGCAATCAGGGTCGAAAAGAAACACAATGGCCGATGCAAGAGGAAGTTACCTTCAGGAGCGATTGAATAACTCAAATGTGTACTAAAGAGTAGTTCAATTCAGCTGACCGACACGTAAAAAGGCCGAATATCTCAAAACCATCTTTATCGTCACATTAAATGCAATAAAAAATCAACTAAAGACAAAGTGGCATCTCTCCTTGTAGGGCAGCTCATAGAAAAACGGAAAGTATACATCGACTACAACTTATACTTCTTGATCTTTGTTGCAATGCAGTACGTAGGTTTAGTTAAATATTTCATGTATATGTTCAGCATCTGGAAATTGGACTAGTCTACTGTTATTACCTGTATATTTATGTGTAACATTTCACTGTGCTGAGTGCCGAGTTAGTCCACATCAAGTTGCTTAGCAAAAAGTCACTGACTTGTAAAAATGTGACATTTTCTTTGTTTAAACTTGTTTATACCTTAGCCTAATCAATTCGAAATCGTAGTTCCCGATCTTCTGCTCCGATTTTGAAATGCTGACTGGTGTTAGAGACCCGATTGCAGTAACCATTTGAGGACATATCCTGTCTGTCAAAGTTGCTATCTTTTCTATCAGTTTGGACGCCACAGTAACCAGAGGTGAACGATAGATGACACAAAAGACAGACTTTCCACCAGAACAGCTGTGATGTAATTACCTACCGATATGATTAAAATAAATATTTGCATCACTCAGTTTGTGTCTTCTTTCTTCCCGAGCTAAATTAATCAAGGTAGTACTGTTTCAAAGTTTTCACGTTTGCAGAAGAATTGTGAGCACTTCTTTCCTAACAAACATTACCACAGTGTTCTTCCGACGAGCATTATTCCACCACTGTACTCTCTGATGGAATAGTTGTGTTTTATAGAGTGATTTCCCTAAAAATGCTTCTTTTCTACATTAAGTTCATTTCAACAATTATTACTATTTTACAACATTATCCGGCACTGAGTGATTATTTGGTGTGGTGATGTGGTATGTTTTTCTGGGAGGCAACCATATTTACAAGATTTTTAGACAATACGTCTATCGTTAATTACTGTTGCTCTACAAAAGCAGAGTTGTCTTCTGCAAAGTGAAGGCACGATTGTCACCAACTGAGCAAAATTCCTGGTGGTCTTTTTGCTGTGAAACTGTAATTTTTGGAAATAAAAATTAATCTATTGGAAAAGTGTATGTACATGAGTAACGAGAAGACTCCTCCATAAAGACCTAGGTTATACGTTAAGAATGCATGAAAGTAATGGTATGGAATCACATAAAGTAAGTATTGTTTGTGGAAGTGGTTTGGTGATCCTATGAAACGATATTTCAGTAGTAATTTGTCATTACTGAGCAAAAACGTGCTGATGACTATGACTTTAGGCTCGTCAGCGTTTCTGAATCTTGGAGATTTTGTTTTTCATTTATAGTTGATTTCAAAAGGTCCGTACAGCCGAAAGTGCCTGGGGATGTCGCTGGGAAGGAATTGCTAATGATTGGCAATGGAACCCAGGACAAAGCTTTATCCGAGCTGTTTTTCATATCAACCATCTCGCCAGACAGGGTTGCGATGCCAATCCGGTAATCCTGTAGCGGATCGAACCTTTGATTTTCTTGCATGTAATTAGTCGTCGTTTCCAAAATTGGACTGACTTTATATAAGACAGGTTGTGTAAGAGTTTCTTGAACAGATGTACTTCCGTTTTGTGAATGTAACAGGATGTGCGACCCGTGAGTTGGACAGTTGTCGGTAAACGCGCTGACCATCTGTCGGAAAAATGCGGTAGATAATTGTACATTACTAACAAAACTAAAGTAGTTGCAATTTTATTAGAATATTGTGACGAGAAGCTTTAGCGGTAACATTCAGAAGTCGTGAATGAATTTCAATGCAATCTGGTTTGTCGTTTCTCTCGAAACATTGCTCCAGTAAGTGTGGGTGCAGGCATTCTGATAACATTTCGAAGCGCTAAGTATCAAATGTTAATAAAATGCGAATATCGTCTGTTCTGTTACAAGTAAGAGTTAGGTATGTCCATGATACTAGTGCTGTTTTGTGTTTCGTAAGTAGGCTTGCACAAGAGCTGATTACATTTTAAGCGGATGACACTGAATTCCTTCAGGAGACTTACGTTGAGTTATGTCAACTCTTGTGTTGGCTTGAAGAAACCCCAATCTCTTCCAAGAAGTACAATAGCTACCGAATTAACAGCACTATGAGTCTTCAGGTGATTCAACTGACTAATAGTAAGCACGATTATCCAACAGGTTAGATGACGTAACTTCAAATTCCGATAAACACCTACAAAATCGATGTGTACGGTTCGTTTTTATTCAAGATGGTTGGTCATTCAACTGGGAAGTAAATAAATCGCTTGACTACGGTCGGGATTAGTCAATGATACGTACTGATACGTGCGAAACTCGTTGGGGTCATGAATTTTGACGAGATATCATGAGCGGTTCTAGAACGGAAATCGGTAAGTTTTCGGTTTCCTTAATTGCTCTCCTTTGTTCATTGGTTAGCTCATGACGAATTAACTTGTGTGGTTGGATTCACAAAAACTTGGTGGTTGGATTCACAAAAACAGAAATCACTTTATGTCTATTCTACGATATCGGTGACCAGAATTTAATTTGGAATTTGACACACTTAGTCTCAGATACATGCTGAATAAATATCTTCATGACATAATACGTAGTGTGACTGTATGTGTCCATTTCCATTTGTCTGTCATATAACTTGCATGTTTTATGTTTGCAACTGATGACAGCAAACGGAATGTTAACGTACCTTCATTAGGGTTGGAGCTTCTACGACTGATGAGTTATGACCCATAACAAGGGATCACCGTAGTGTGAACTTAAGTCACTGTCAGGCTACCAGTCACTGGGTGGACTAGATAATCAACCAGTAAGGTGACTGCTATCTCACAGATTGACGTTCTTTCTGTCTGCTCAGCAAAATCGATCATGGGGGTAGCCATAAGCTTGTTTTCGAACAGTTGGGAAATTGAACAGTATAGTTTGCTTAGCATGTACAGTACCTTAAACAATATTCGTGGACGACTACCTCTAAACTTTTAGGCGTGATTATTAAATCTCGCTCGATGTAAGGTCAATGAGCACCGTTCAACAAGTTGGCCATAATAATACATCAAATGGAGTTCAGTCCCCAGCCAAAACAAGTATATACACTACTAATAAATCATATCATTAGCAAAAGCTTATGTTTGATACTTTCACTTGGAAGAAAGTAGCTGGAGTGACTTGTTTTAACGGGAGATCATTTTCGGATTTATCTGGCATTCATCCGTTACTAATCCTTCACTTTAATCAAAACCAGTTGATGTTGTCAGAATCACATAATTTTATGTGCGAGACACCGATTCCATGTTGGTTTCTTCAGTTTATACCAGTTTCATGGAGTTTATTTCTACGCTTGACTAATCTTCGCTAAATTTCAACTCGTTCCCCTTACTTTGGGGTTCAGTTCTGCAAGGGTGTATCGCTCGTTTGTCACTCTCTCTCTCTAGCATACTGTTTCTTGCAGACACGTGGACGTCGTAATAACACCCGATCGGATAAATTGCCTGTAACTACATAAATAAATAGCTAGTTACCACGGAGACATTAGAATACAGACGTACAGGGAAACATATTTTCAGTAATCCGTCTTCAGGCCGACAGTACAAAGTGGTCTCATTCGGACAGCTTTTGGTGGGTTACCTGACGTGCGATAAACCACTTATAAGACTTGAAACAGGCTGCTTGACTCGGTATTATGTCACCAAAAACGATTCGTTCAGGTACCGCGTCTACCATGGTCAAATCCATCAGATCGATTAGCAACCAGCGTGACGTAATGGACCAATCAAGCCACTGCCAAGTGACTGATCAGTGATCTAGTTTCTTGATCTAACTCTATTAATTCATATAATTGTACCGGTCTGAAGTTGACTTATGGAAAACATTTGTTCTCCAATATGTCTTTATTCTCATTATCGCAATAGACTTGTCTAGAACCTGCATATTAGGTTTCATATTTTCAAACTGGGATTCAGGATACATCCTTGAGGATTTCGTCTGTTGCATACTGGCACACTTAATCAAGAATTTTGTATTCGGGTCTACTTTTTGGCTAGCTTACTACTGACAGTAGCACTAGATTTGAATTTTAGATCTCGTCGGTGCTTGTCGATGATGTATATGAATTGGTCTGGTCTTTGGCAATCTACAGGCGAGTTTACAATGCCGTTCCACCTTACTCATTAGAAAGCGTGCTTATTAGATGATGTGAACCCTCACTGCCAAGGTTTCATGTCTTTATGAAAGCATTGAGTGAAGGCTAACCAGCTATTAAGATTTGATGATTCTGTTCGCCACGTCCTGACCACCACATAAACATCACCTAATTGCAGGTTTTACATTCACATGGATTTCACAGTCGACCTCATTCGGAACGAGGCATTTAACATGAGTTTTTCTCTTGTTAAAACTTGTCGTTAGTGAATATATCTCCAGTCGAGATTGAGATCTGATTCACATGTTTAGAAGGCAAAAGTGTTAGCCACTGAATTACGCCACGGAATGGCCATATGTAAACGCTCAGCCTTAAGAAGGGGCAGTAACGGTTTTATCATTTTCATTCGGTAGTTACACAATCAAAATTTCTCACTCATGATGACATCATAGAATTCGTTGAACTTACTGAGCAATGTTTTCGGCATTAATAAGTAATCGTGGATAAAATGGACATAACTTCAGCACTAGTCGTGTTTGCTGGTGGATTTTGCGTCTGAAAACATTTCCAGTTAATCCCTTCAAAAACGATTACTAGGCTAGAATTTTCACTATATTGGAACTCGTTAGGAGTCCATGTATTTATCCCTTGTTGGGATTGCAGCTTTGTGCTTTATGTTATTGGATTCAACATCTTGTCTACAACTCGTTCCAGTGGGGTTAGAGGGATGGTAGGGCAAATATGCACACTCCTGTAGAACTCTAACAAACGTAGAGATCCTTTCCGAAATGAACATGTTCTTCTGGCTGACACTAATTTGAGCGATCTCCAGCTTATCACATTCCTGATTATCACCTGGTCATCGGATCCCAAATCTATAAACTTTGCGTCATTCATATCTTGTGCTTACGATTTTCTCATGTTGAGCGATGTTCACTACAACTTCTCTGCACTCAAGACTTGTTAACTGACAGGTTCATTTAGTAACAGATGTAGATACTTAATTTGTCTGATAATTCGTCGGGTTTCCTGTGCAGCATTTATTTACGCCTGCTATGATAACACATCACCAACGTTACTCTCGTCTACTAAATTCACAGATGCATGCCTGACTAAATTGCTCTGGTTGATTGAATCATACTGGCGGCAAATGGTGTTGCTGTCTATGTGTTCGACCGGGTGGTAGGGGTTAGTACACGACTGTGTGGTTGAGGCTGTGTAGTACTTCGCAGAAAGAGTGAGTGCTTAACTGCGTTGTTGTTGTTCCACCCATCACTGTCAGTTCATCAGACAGATGATCACTTTCTTTTTTGACAAATGTAGCCCAATTCTTTGGCCAACGCACACAAACATACACACAGCATCACTCACTCATTCACATACAAGCATAATTTTCAAGTCTTTGGACTCCAGCCGGGATCTGCTCATTTTCACCGGGCTGTTTAGTTTCACAGCTGAATAAAAGTGTCTACCCGTTGCACCTCACATAAACCTATCTGCGGGTGAATGTCATTTAAATGTGTGCACTTCTTTTGGTCCACTGAACAAGTTCTATCATCCGTTTTTATTACTTGCTATACCACCACCATCATCATCGTCATCGTCACAGACGTAATCATTTTCTGAGTTACAACCGCATGCACATAAGAAAAATGATCATTCAGTCCAAATGTTCAATTTATGCAGTTCTTGAGCCGCTAAGTGAAGAGAATTATAATTTTAAACAATATCGGATCAGGCTACAATATCATACTGTTTCATTTATTTGGATATTCTTTATAGATACACAGCACACACGTATTAATCTTTATGTAACCGTTGGTTTTGGATCAACCAAATATAAAAATAAACAGATTTTTGATAGGACTAGTTTGCACTCACCTTTTTCCGTTCAGCAATATATAATGTAACACAAACGATGAAAATACAAAATCTCCAAATGATACGTAAGTAGTTGATGGGATTCATCCAAATTGCGTGATTAAACGATGTTAACAGATCTATGGAAAGATTAATACCTAACACACATCTGTCAATCAGTGAAAAAGCTTTGTGTACATGAACACTCACTCAAGCAGTCATTTTACAACACAGTTCACTTTCTATTTCAAGATACGTTCATTTATTTTGATTCGAAACCTTCCAACAGTCCGGCTATTACGAGTTCAGTATCAACAGAAATTTGAACAGAAAATTTGAATTGTATCTTTTTACGGATGGCGATGGTAGTATACAGAACTGAGAGTAATCTTTTCTACTCCATGGGATAATTACAAGGTTTTGGTCATGGTGTCTCTTAGTACGACTGATTGAAATGCTGTTAAAAATGACAGAATATGTGGGTGTTTGTATGAGCTTATATCCAACTGTATTCCTATAGGATTATAAGTGACGATGTTAAACAACGAACTGTCAATTGTAGTGCGTAATTATCAAATACCTTCTAGCCATTGGCTGTATAGTAGAATCGGTCAAGTCGTCAAATATGTTGTTATGTAGTCACACACTAAAACCTCTAGTGCTTACTGAAGCTCCAGTGACGGGAAAATATCGACCATTTTCGTGTACATACTGCAGTCAGCTTCATTGCAGTGTAGGTGTTCTCCTCACCAACATGAAAATTTATTGGTTCGTTGGTTCATTTCTTGTTGCTCTGTCTATTTTGTGTAAAATTTGTACGTATTCCGTTAACGACCATTGAAAGAAAATCAAAATTATGATATCTCGAAACACATCTCATCTTGTTAAGATCAATTGAACCAAGAGTAAGCCGTACTTTTCCAGAAAGTTTCTGTTGCGTCTTCAGAATACGTTGTGAGACTAAGATGAATGCGATAAATGAGTCCATTTTTCACGACAGTTTTTCTTAGTAAACTGCTTCAAACTAACCGACTCCATTAATGCACTTGATGAGCATTTTTGTTGAAACAGAACATTCATTATTTCTACTATAATATAAGAGTAAAACAAAAGGTGTGTTACATCATAGGCAGGGTATATGTTATAGTAATTAGTAATACTTTTCGCTTCTTTCATTCTTTGCTGACATTCAAGCACAACGACACCTGGTTAGCAATTGCAGATGAACAGGGCGTGGTAAAGGGCATACCAACTAATTATATTTCGGTGTCAACAATCATAGTATCATTCTTAACTGTTACGGTTTCTTTTCTGATGGACGGAAAATCCATCACGGGTTTCATGCCCCTACTGGCAGTATGCTGATAAGACTCAGCAATTTCACTGGAACCAACCATTAGTAATAATAACATTATTATGATTTTCTTCGAATTAAAGAGCCTGGATAAGATATGAAGCTTTCCAACTAACCAAAACTGACTCAAGCATACACACTGGACGAACAGAATGAATTCATTATGAATCACCATATACGAGTTTAGTTTATAATGAATTGATAACCGCTACAAGTATGCCATGTGACCATAATGCCACTGCATACACTACGATGGCCTACGATCAAATGGACTCATACGTTGCAAGTTTAACTCCTGGCTTCCCGGAGCGTTCCCAATTATTACTGAGTGTATTCAACTTTTGTGGCATCCTGTGGTGAGTGTTGGATTTTTAAAAAGCACTCTGTTTTCACGAATTTTGGCCTTTGTTAATTCTCCAATGTTCGGTTACTGCTCAATCTACCTCAAAACCGAGGATTAAATAATACGTAGTTTCAGGTGTTGACAACTCACGTCACATGTCTTCTGGCCATCACAGCAAACTGAACAGAAAGAACGTAGCGCAGTTGATTGGATTTCAGTCGTTTTTATCTGGATATTGATAGTTTGGTAGTACTACGTAGACTGGGTTTCAGTTCTTGTGACGCAACGTGTGCCAGTGTGCAAGATGCATGTTCGTTTAGCTTTAATTGAAAGCACAGAATGTTTTGCTCACAGTTACACACTATGGTGTAGTGGTGCAAGTGTTTGGTGAGGTTATTGCTGTGTCCTTTTTTGATCTTGTTTGTGATGAATTTCGTAGGTTTTTGCAAACTGGCTCTAACGGCACAATTCAATATGTTCATTCAAACAGATATGGTGAAACATTAGGGAAAACTTGCCGGAATAATTTTATCTTCTCCGCACACGTGCGTAATAGCGTCTGCATTATGGTTATTTTATTACAATGATAAGATTACTACGTGGAGCTTGCTCCTAACTACTTGTACTTTCATCTTCACAACCCCATTGCTCCTAAACCCGAATAAATAATTGCGAGAAATTAAAGAAATTTCGGATTCCGCCCACCGACTTTCATTTTATCAGATAACAGTTCCATGTGATCACGCCGGATCACCCATAAATGCGTATACACAAACAGAAAATCACATTGTTAAGCCTCGTATATTTTGGTTTCTGTTTCTATTAATCCTAATGCAGCAGTTGAAAACGCGTATGGGTAATATATTATTTGTAAAGAGAATTCACACATTACATGAGTTCACGCGCGTCGTTTGATGCGAGAAGCTGCACGTCCAAAAGTGTTTCTAACCAGGAAGGTGCACGGTCTCGCGGTGGACAACTTGCAAAGAAAGGCCACCTAATCATGTGAAGCGATAAAGGAGATCATAGCCTGTAAGCCGGTTATTGTCTGGTTGCTTTGAGATTTTATCTGAAATGCCACCAGTTATGCTGAACAATACGCGGGAGTTGTCTACGCTCGATTGTCATAATGACCCCCTTTTCCAGGAAGTCTATATTTTATTTGTCTTATTTGTTTATTGTTTGCAATCTGTAAGTTCCGAGCCATCCGTCGACAAACTGTAGCGTTTCCAACCGGAACAGTCCACGTGTTAAACACCGACGGGCGACGACAGATGTATTCAGCAGCTAGAATGTAGGATGCATGCTCCATGTTGCCCGGCCACGTCCCTGTACCGTAGATCAATATGGATGGCAAAAACGTGCGTTGTTAACTTGACTATAACTTGTCAAACAGACGACTTCACGGGTGTTATGGTTCGTATAATAAACTACTAGCTCTAACTACCTATCAACCTGACTTAGTTTGCCAGTTGTCTGCAGAAATACAAGTCGAGCCACGACCTTTACATAGGTAGTATCGACAGGCCTTTCAAAATTGTTAGTTATTTCGATCTGGTTGAAAAAAGCTGGATGTGGGTGATTCCCGCAGCTAAAGGTGTAGAACAACTCAAACGGTGTGGACATAAATGTAAAAGCCGGTGACTGATTAAAAAGGTCTAATAATAGTCAGTAAATGATGTAGGTTGAAGTAGGACGCTGATTGCGGTTTGAGCGGGTTGTTTAGTGAATTGAATTATGTGAAGTTGTCAGATTTGTGATTTCGGAACTTATCTCGTTATACTGTTGCATTTTGGAAAGTATAATTCAGTTTGCGAATCTGCTCTGTCAATAGTTCAGTATGCGGTAGACCAAATCTGCATGGATGAAATGAAACACTTACTTCACTCTTTCCGATTTTGTTTGTTTGTCTGTTTTTTTAAACTGCGCATCCTTATTTCGCTATAGGCTATCAGATGATTGACGGATTGTGTAGGTAATGTTATCAAACAGAGTAATTCGTTCAGCGTCATTAATACTTGTAGTATTATACCGTATTGGTTGTATGCTCGTCAAAATTCGTGTGAACAATCGCAAAGACAATGTGTGTAGTTTGTCTCTTGTATGATTTTAAAAGAAACTTTATCAATCCGAAAAGTACAACATCATCCTGATACATACCTGTCAAAAAGTCGTTTACAGGAAAACATTTCGTTTAAATTGTAAACCAATATATTTACTGTACACTGGAGATACAAAATGCATTTTTTCCGCGGCTATTCATTAGTCTGCGATTCATTTATTCCTAAGTATTCTAACAACGCTATTAAAGAGTAGATCATTCAACAACTTGTTTTGGCCTGGCCTATGTCTACAATATTGACATTCATGGGGAATGATGCAGACAGATAAAGTATGCATTCAGTTTGATAAAATTGTCAACGTCCTGCCATAAGGATCGATGATGATGAAACTTATGTTTTATCTTTAGGTCGATAAGGCATACGACACACAGAAAACATGGTACACTGTTCTAAACATATCTCATACCAAATGTAACCATAACGATGAATTAGGTGCAAGAAGACGTCGAAGTAAATAATAGTCTTTTGTGTCTGACTCATTTTGTTTAGGGCCAAGACACAATCGATATTGGTAAAGTCAATCCTTACTCAGTTCAGTTAACGCCCATACACAAATCGTTACCAAAGTGACTTAGAAACAAGAGGTTTTACCGGTGTACACTTGTTATGAATAAATTTTGCGACAGGATACAAAAATGTAACATTTAATCAATGTTAGATATACTGTCATTTGACTGATATGTTTGGCATTCTGATGGTTACTATTTCGATATTTAATTTTGTTGAAATGTGCATGGTTTGTTTGAAGAAAGTTGGTCTTAAATTAACCTTTGTTTTTTCTTGCGTGCAGTATACAATTATAATAGATATTCAACCGTGACTGCATACAAAAAATACAACTCTAAGTTTTTATGTTACTTTCATATTTGCTGAAATCTTATTTACCTACATGTTCGGCATACGCTCACCTGTATCTCGACGTGATTACTTTAATGAGCCTATTCCTGGTTGACTGGTTATCAGTTTCTTAGGCTTTTTGCAGTTGTTCCGTTTTACTTGCTCCGTGCTAGATAACCTGAATATATCTGGCTAATGTACATTCAAGTTAGGGGAACACTTTTATGATTTTTGTCAGTAGTACCACATAAGTTCCAGTAACTTTGTCCACCTTTTATGACAGTCCCTATGGCTTGGAATTTTGGATTACGCATTGCCGAGTGAATTATCTTGAATTGCCGGGGACAACCTAACAGCTAATGTTTAAATACCTTTGGATTCTGGTCGTCATCATCATCATCATCGTCATAGTCAGCAGTACATCAGCCGTTCTCGTAGATGTTTAATTACCACACAATCATGAGGATAAAGACAAGCCCAACCGAGAAGAATAAAAAATAGGAGGTGACCTGGTTACTAAAAATAACTACGTCTATATTCCGACCATCACCATCAAGATGCCTGCACTTTGAAAACAAACAGTCGAGGCGAAATTGAACCGGTTCTAGTTGCTAAGCCCCGAAAGACTTCGAAACATGCAAAATGGCTAGTTCTTCAAATCAAAACTGATAAGTCGCCATGAACAACCAACCGAAAGTAATTTGACTAGTTTACATTTCAGCAACAAGTTTTGTTGACTTATGGACAATGTCACGTGACGCTAGGCTCATGAAACCGTACGCGAGTGTGCAAACAGACAGTCTACGTCAGCCGGTTTTTTGGGTTATGGTGAAAACGGTCATCTATGGAAATGTTCAGACTTCTATTCACAAACTCAAATTGCCGATTGCATCAGTCAGACTTGTTTATTTTTAACCCTGGTCATCGAACCCAATAATATTACGTTTTGTATAAATTTTGCCACGTGTACCTTCATTCAAAATTCCTTCATTCTTGAATTAATGAATGATAGAGAGAGATGTTTGTTTGCTTGTTTCAGTTGCCTCAGAGATTATTTATTGCTTTGCGGATTACATTGATTCATACGAACTGTGTATACTTTACTTGCTTTAACAAATCTGTCAAGATAGACATACCATCTGGTGCCAGCCTACATTCAAGTTTTTTCTTACTAACTTCGTGAACTTGATCTACACTGCAATTGCGTGCGAACTAGTAATTTATTATCTGGTACACATTTGTTTGCATACCGTGTAATCTGTTGGAATTAAAACACTTACTGAAAAATCTGTTCATTGAATTTTTGTATATAAAATTTATGCTCTGTAGTGGTATAGATGCAGAGAACAGCAATGACATTTGATTTAGAATTGATGATTCATTGCGGATGCAAAAGTGGCTAAGTTGGATTAATGATGGACAAATTCGTCACTTGATGTTTCAACAGATATTTTATTTTTTGAAAATTGCATATTACAGTTTGTTATGAGATAACTAGCAGAAATGTTTAAAATATAGACGTTCCTGCTGACAACTTTTTAACCGATTGGAAAAGTAAACCGATATCGTTAATAAGTAAGTGTCCATATGGTTTGCACAGAAAATCAGTGATATTTACTGCTCCTTTCTTAGAGAGAACTATCTATGAAAGAAACTATCCAGTTCAAATAATGGTCAGCTAATCGTCAATAGACCCACAAACTGATAATATAAATGGGCTTATTTATTACTGACAATTATATTCAAGAATCAGTCAGTTACGCACAACCTACTTACCTAGCTCCCGTGCCGTATGATGTTGTCGACTTAAATCTTGAGCATAGCAACAACATTATGAGCTATCATGCCCTAATCTTGTGATATGTGCTCTCCTGTTAGTCATGACCAAACAGAATATGCAACCTCCTCGAAGTCACCATGGCTCTGGGTCACCACATCAACAAAAGTTTGTCCTAGCAACAATGGATGCACAGAGAAAATAACAGCAATGCAAATACGAGGTTATGGTGTTCAGATGGGCGCACATTCGAATACATCTGTAACTGCACTGCATGAGTTTGCAGAATCTCTGTGTGCCTTTCACATAAGGTGAGTTTCGCTTCTACTGAATACTGTGAAGCTTCTAGAGAGTACACCCGGCAAAACTACTACAGCTTCTGATGCCTTTGTCATTTTGTTCAAATTGCGGCTACTATATATTTTGATGTGGGTTACGAACTTGTAGAAAAACATCACTAGATTTACGGTCGATTTTTGTATTTTGAATGCCACTGGAAGGTGTGAACTGCTCAGAGCATCAAGTAATGAAAGTATATCAACATGTTCATTTTTCACTACCTTCTAAAACTTTATTTGCACCAGCTTGCCAATAACGTCAAACTTGAGGATGCTATTTATGATGCAAATCGTATCAAAATCGTATCAATACTCTAAGTATACTTCATCAAACGAGATGTAGAAGCAATGTGATGTTTTTGGGCTGGTAAATTAACCTTGAGGCACAGAAGAATTAAAGTATTTCACCTAACTATAAGAGAAGCAGAATATAACACAAATTATACTAGATCAGTTTGCCAAATGAATGAATCATATGAACACGGCAGTTTATGTCATGCTGTAAATGGGCTTGCTACTCTTTTATTTGAGCTAATCGTTTCAAGGACAGAACTGGTTTGCTCGACTTCATGGATGTTCTGTCTAGGAGAGATCACGACACTACATATAAATTTATCGCTCACCTGAATCAGTAACCTTCTATTTGAACCTGGCGGGTAACTGGGATAGTTGTACTTTGGTAGCTACTATTCCACTGGCTTTTTTGCATAGTGTATTTTTAAGTAAAATTGTAATAAAAAGTATGTGTAATCTTTTGTTCATGAACTGTTTAAATATGCACCATATCGTATCCGTTATTTGGCTACTTCCGCCTATGTCAATTGCCTCTAGTAAGTGCAGTATGCACTGTATGTATACGGTGCCTACATTTCCACCCAGCAATTAGTATCCCATTGATGGATTTACTATGTTGGGCGATTATAAATTGTATCATAGATATCCTAATGTTACAGTGTTACGTTAGGCCATACTTTGTATAATTACAACTGTTGCTTTTTGTATTCCGAACTATCGGATTTCATTTTGCTCTCTCCTGTACGATTTGACAGCAATGTTTATTGCTGATAACAGCAGTTTTTATATCAGGGGGGGGGGGCATTTTTATTACAGTATTTTACTCCAACTTCTGCGCCTTCCCTATGCACGTTGATTATTATCAGGCTGTGCCATGTATATACGTGAACACATCATGTGGGGTTGAACTGCGATTCACTGTTTGAAACAAGTGTCGTATCATCAGTCTAGTCCAAGTCATTCATGAATAGACTGAGGTGACTAAATCACCAGTCTTGTGGTCGACCATAAACGCATACCATCAAGTCGATTAACTGATGTAGTAAAAGTGTTTTCGGCACATTTCAATGAATAAATCAAAAAGATTTGTTTTGAAAGATTTTAAATAGAAATGAAACGAACTGGGCCATTCTTCTGCTGAACTCAATAAACATCAGAAGAAAAGTAGACAAAATAGATTCACTGGTTAAATAAACGATTGATACTTCCGATGGTTATTTGGAACAAAAGCATTTTGAACCTTTTCTTGGCTGATCAGAATTGGTGGCTTTTGAAGTTGTATTCTAACAGGAATCATACACAACTTTGCAATTCTGCCACTCGTTGTGTTTTGACGTTGATTGGTTAGTGAAGGCCACAAAATGTTTGTCGGTTTATTGAACGACAGCACATATAGACATTGAGGGGTTCGAGGTTATTTGTCCATCTGATAAGTCTCAGAACAGTTAACTGTAGTCAGCACAGACCATATTTGCGCTATTGATTACAAGTGAATACATCTGCTTGTAAGGTCATTACTGTTATCAGAAGAAGCAATTAAACATTCTTGAAGAACACAGCAAACAGAAATGGTTGTGAGATTTCGTGGCAAAGTTATTGAATGTACCTGGTTAACGAGCAGGCTGACTGATTTTCTCGAGCGAACTATATATGCTTATATTATGGTGACTGAATAGACTGCCATTAATAGACAGCACTGAACTTTAAGACTGCTTGTTAGTAACAGTTATGCACACAATAGGCTTAAAGTCTGTCGTGGTTGACTGATGCAGTTGCTAACGCAAAAACGAATGGAAATATCTATTACAGTCAAGAAAGCAGTCTTCCTGAGACAGGAGAATTGCCATTTCAAAGGTGTCTTTCAGTTATATAGGTAGAGACACGAGAATAAATATAGTCATGACCGCTACGTTGTATTCGATAGACCTAATAGTCTACATAAACTTCTATCACTGTATATGCAGGTAAAAAACGATATTCAATGAGCATTTAGAGTATGGGATCATAAAATCAAAATCTCTCAAACTGAAACCTGTTAGCTAAACTTCAGACAAACTGAGTCTATCGAAATTTCTGATTTTTGCATGTGTTGTTTTAAAAAACTAAGCCTTGTACATGACTGGTGAACTGATGTGTACTTTATGTGATGAGTTTGTTCCGACTTTGATATAATTTAAACAAATTACGACTGATGTGTAGCTAACAGCCTTTGGTTTGCTGCAGTGAAGTATTCGGTTACCAGTAAATGTTGAACTGAAAAATACGGTGTATCGAACAAGCTCGGTTCTAGTGATTCGTCATCAGGTTAAATATATCAAAATTTTTTATCATCATTCCAAATGGGACCCACTAATCGGGTAAGCCTGGAGCGGATGGACTTTTGGACACAGGTGTACGTCAATGCGCTGATGGTACAATCTAGCGCGCAGTATATAGAAAAGGTACCTACAATGGTCAGCAAATCAGTTTGAATAATTTCATACTATCAGCCTCGATAAAAGACTTAAGTGAGTGTTTGACGGATTGAGTCGTGAAAAAATGCATGGATGATGATATTTTGGAAAAATTGACATTCAAACGCACAATATACCTATAAAATGTCTACCCGGATAGAATTACAGACAGAACCATGCGACAGTGGAAAAAGAAATGTCAATCTCATCTTGCAGAAAGTAAAGCTGTGCACATCGGATTAAAACTCAAGGACGATCAGTTAGCCGAAACTAACATAAATAGGCGTTCAAGTGCAGTTAATACAACATTTTGCGCCACTAAATTAGGTATCCAAATGACTTGCGCCCACTCTTAAAAAATAAATTGCCTGTTTCTCCGGTATATTTCTGGATATAATCGTTCCAATGGAACAAGTTCTGATAAGTAGTTTGGCAGATTTGATAATTTAGAAGAGATCCATTTACGAAAAGTCTGGACTTCGGCTGGATTCGAACCAGCGACAGAAAGATCATGCCCAAACGCGGCAAGCGCGACCAGATGCTTGACCGAATGGATCGATGAATCTCATCCGGCTTGGGTCAACGGTGAATTAAGGAAATCCCTCAACAGCGCCATAGTATCGCATTTGATGGATTCGGATCACTCCGCCAATGTGACGGATGCATTTCACCCAGTCTGCTGAACTGAGGTCACTCAGTCGAACGCAATGAGGCACACGATTATGTTTGCAGCTGAAGGTTTTGGAATTCACCTGTACAACTGATCCCTATATATCCAGAAACGTTTCGCCTAAACTTACGATTTGCCTCTGTTAACCCTTCATCACGTTAGCATGGCAAGACCCATTGTTCACGTGAGTACTTGATTACAGCTTGAAATTGATTTGCCTCACCAAATTGACCATCCGGTCCTCGTTTGCCACCTTAATTCCTTGTAAAATTATGATATAAATCCTGAGGTATTCAACCCGATGATGAATCGTTGAGCAATTTTACATGCTAACATACGACATTCATATGTACCACAGTTTGCGCTATGCTGGTTCCCTGCCATCTTGATCTACCACTCCGTGTAAGTACATAGCAGGTCACTAGAGGAACAAAGTAACGGAATAATTTTGCCGACTACCAGCTTGTGGAAGTCTGTTGTGCTGGTGTACCACCTCCGTACTTATGGATGGCAACAACAATATTGTCGTCGACCAGCTGAGATTCGTTGAGTAGTAGACATTAACAATCGCAAGTCTCTATGTCCACAAATGTCAATGTGTTATTTGTTGCGCACCTCATATCCCGCACATGCCCACCAGCTCAACAACGTTGAATTTTATTTGTATGGTGTTATCTAACAAGCCACAAAAGGATTTATGCAAAACTGACTCGATCTGAGATACCTCTTCTAAATATAGCTGGTGCGAAAACTCTTTGAACTGTAACATTTGTCAGCATATTAAGATTACAAACCAGTTTCCGTCGTGTGTGAAGTTGTTACCTGTGATATAAAGTTGCAAGTGTAAAACGACAATATTTTTATGGAGGGTAGAGACTTCGCATTATTTAGATTCTGGAAACCGGTGGATAAACAAGGCTTCCCTTGGGCCTTT
>JTDE01000361.1:103710-114151 GCA_014338405.1 Paragonimus skrjabini miyazakii
TTCACCACTTCTGTTTCAGTATAACAAATCTTTGCTTTTTGTCCAAGTGGAAGGAGATATAAGTTGTCGGGCAACATAGTTGCGTATTTCAATTGCAGCATCTGTTGATATTGCTGTTTTGAATGAATATTCTCCCTGAATAAACGGTGCTGTGGTATCAGAAACTAGACAACTGTAGTCAATTTTGTATAGGAAGTATGGTGATTAAAAACATTTCCTCAGTGCATATGGACTTGAGTAAACATGACATTTTGTTTATGGTAACACGAGAAGAGTGTTGCTGAGTTTTTTATTTATATCCCGTTGAAGCTCCTCTATTGCCTCCTGGTTAGTCTGAAAATAACTTGACGAGTTTCCTTAGTGATTGTGCATCTCGGGTTACCGTTTTTGGCTTTTCAATCTTGCATGTATTTTTTGATCACAGTATCAATAGTGCAAATAATTTCAATTGAAAAGTGTGGAACACTTTGTGGTCGAAAAGAAAAGTCTTGTCGTGCATGTAGGTTTGTCATGGCTGTCCACATTCACTATTTTTTCTCAGTTCTGTCGCAGATGAACTAATGGAGGACTGTCTGAGGCACCTATAGGATGGCAGAAGACTGTTTCCGTTTGACCATTTATAAACGTACTTGACAACGCTAGAAACAATTTTCTGTCGTGTTAACTACTTCAAACTGGGCACTGCAGTCTCGGGTTGCAAACTTGGGAATTTGGGCCAGTGGAAGTAAATGTATAGGAAGTGTAATAGGATCTCGTATCTCAAAGGCTAAGGCCGTAGTCACTAATCTAGGATACCTGTGGCAACAGATAGGAATTTCTTTGAAGCCTGAGCGTCGTAAAACAAAGCGACTGCGGGGGGCTGTGTTTCTTCGCGGCTGCATAGACTGTTTGCTCACAATAGAAGACGTAAACTGTCTTCATATACATGACCACCGATATCTGCGTTCGATCGTTCCCACCGAGTGATATAACCAAGCAGCAACGAAGTGGGCATTAGGCAGATATTTGGTGGTGAGTGGCAAACGAATTCTTTTGTCGTTTACACGGACATGGACGGCTGCGCCACGCACTAAGGATGCTAGCTAGTCGTCTACTAAATCAAGCACTATCTGCCGACGGTGCGACTGAATGACATTGGGTGTAGGGTGGACAGATGATGATCCGGCGTAGATAAATGATGACGTTCATTAGAGTGTTTGCCGACCTCGTATGTCAGGCTGGTGCCATCGAATCTCACGGAAGCGGCGGCTGGAGACTTTAACTGAGATGGCTGCCAATCGGGTCTAATAGTACGCATGTTCATTTTCGTTCAGCTTTGTTGCCGTTGTTTGGCCGGCTAGTTTGTGAACTAAGTACTTAATGACGTGGGGCAGCGAAAGCTGTAAGAAAGCTATCCCGTTGATGACTCCGTAATTTTACTTACGACTCGGTTGCCTGAGTTTCATGGCGTAGTCATCTGGGTGGCTTGTGCTTGAATACAGGCGTAGTTATGTCCACCAGTTGAGCTTCTTCCCCTTCTTTTTTCTTGTTGGTTAAGGCTTGCCTTCACCGTATGGTTGTATGACAGTTAAATATCAGCGAGCACCCTTGAGGTATTCCTTTCTATGATAATGATGACAGTAGCGATCACCAACAGAACCTGCTCCACCAATGAGGTAAATTGTGTTGGTTGTATATTTGAATGGCGCTGTTGAATTGCTTAATTTTAAAAATGTATTGAAAGCTATATGGGTTAACAGATACATATTCTAGAAGCATTCTGTAACTTGAGGAATCAATGACTGTTTTTAAGGTGCTAGAATGCTAATTTGTTTCACTACTGATAAATATGGTCAATTCCGACAGTTACTGGTGCTACAATTTGAGGATATATACGGAGTACTGTTAAAATTAATACACCGCTATATCCAATCTTCTCTACTATTAATAATAAAAAGTGGCTTCCTTCAATGGCCACAGAAACCGGTACCGAGATTGTTTGTGAACATGATTTACAAGCGAGCTGGATTGACCTATCAGGTGTTATCATTCAGTGATGTATGATTTAAGGTCAGTTTCGCACTGGTTAAGGAAATTGCCTTAAGAGAAAATGGATCATAGTTCAAATTATGGTCGTGCCAAAGTGAAGCACCAACAGGACTAAATTTCAAGTGTGCTGCTCTTCTTAATTGATTGGCTTGACAGACCATCTGAATGTGTGACTTACTGTCAACTTCCAATGCCGTTCACTTCAATACAATTACGGAACACTACATTGTTATTTTTTACGTTGTGCACACAAAGCAATCATTGATGCCACTTATGGAATTATATTGAATAAAATTGATGAGAAAGAAATGATAGCAAATTGTATGCTGGATGAAAAACAAGTTACAACTTGAATACATCCAATTTTTCCCGTCACAATCGATGCTTATAACGCTGATGGACAAGCGGATAAGAACCCCGACTCATGTTGCAAAGGGTTGCTGGTTCGATCGTCAGTTTAGACAATCACTGCCTGATGATTACAAATAAGAACAAAACCTATCGTGGAAAGTCACTTTGAGGGTTAGTGTCTGGAATAACCATTAACAGAGCTTTTTTGCTGAAAAATACTCTTACCAGTCTTTAGTAGGTGAATTTCTATCAAAATGAAACTGGAACCATCCATCAGAAGAACGGAACAGTTTGCTGATTATACAAATCAGTTCACCTCAGAAGTTTTAATTTGTCTAATTTTTTCTTCCACTGTTAATGGCTGTAACTTTTACCTTTTTTACTATGATGAGTTTGCCGATGAATGTAATATCCTGTGCCGGATAGTCCCCTTCTTACCTTCTTAGAAAAGTCGTAGCCAAGTTCACATTGGTCTAAAAATACTTCCGTAACTGAGGAAAAACATCAATGTTTAGTTGTTCTTCGTGGTTGTCCATTTGAACACTCGGTTCTACACTTGTGGCATGGTGGGTTATCGTTTACAATTTAAACAGGCAGCCCGATATGCAACCGTATTTCAGGAACAACAGGTGATATCAAGTTAGTTACCCATCCCTTTGTCTGCATAAAATGAAAATGTCCATCTACTGATAATCATAGCTTACTCCAGTACGGTACCTCAAGGATTCAAAACATTTCGACAGTTGCCAAAATCTGATCTTCATCGTGAACTTTCAGATTGAGTTTATTATGTCAGCAGCTAGGTATAACTTTACACTGACTTAATAAATTGTACTACACCCTCTTCTGACTCATGGTGGCTTACTGTTTCACTATTTTCTGCTGTTGAAAACTTTCTAACTTAATATACAATGACATCAGTTTATTTTACATTGCTGTGCATTTCGCATTATGCATACAGGTTTCGTCTTGTGCTGAAATTATCTTACCTGAAAACCTTAAGTCACCTAGTTGGCATCTCACGTGTGCAGCTGAATACAGCAGAACTTTCATAATTAAGACAGTTAAATTTAGTTTCCTTAACAGCTAAACAACCTACGACAATTTCAGTTGCAAATTAACTCACGTATGAACTCTACATCTGATAAGCAGGTTCTGTTTCACAGTAGTTTTACATCTTCATAATCCATTTTTGCCCCAGCGTTTTAAATATATATGTAGACTCAGTTGTAATGGTACTTGTTCATTAATTGAATATCAAATGAGGGTAAAATAGATAATTCGTAATTAAGTTGATTAAAGAATAAAGGCCCATTGGAGCACATGTGCATCCTTTTAATACATAAATATATCTGTCTATCGCCCACCACGACGTCAATTCTGATTTGACTGAAGAAAGGTTAATTAGTCAGACCGTTCGACTTGTTGTGCACAGGGTTGAACTAAGCTATAATTTTCCCGCACAACCCGCAATAATCAGGTCCATATGTTTGTTTTAACTGATAACTACTCCAGTACAACCTGACTTGAGCGAAAGTTTTAATTAAAAATTAAATAAACTGTAAACCGTCTTTCCTTCAGAAAAATAATTTATGCACTCCGTCTGTCTCGGACTTAAATTTCCAAAGGCAACTAAATTAGAAGTTCGTCAGATGAAATATTTTTATTAGAAAAAATTCACATTTATAAAATGCCATTGCGCCCTAAAAGCAGAGCGCCTTTTCACTCAGTATTAAACGAACGAATAAAAAGTCTCGCGTCTAGTTACTTTTACCGATCAGGAAAGAGTTTTGCATTTATGTTATTAATTAAACTAGGTAGAAAAGTGTTAGCGAATTGATTGTTACTTCCAGTAAGTGACCTGAAACTTTCATTCAGGGCCATACGTACAACATTATGAAATTGAATCTACTGTTTTCCCTTAAAATATTCTGATCTTCCAGACTTGAGGAATAGACATTCAGCTAATGAGACGAATATACCGACAACAACACATCCGGTTTATGTTGCGCCAGTAGAACTTTGGTTAACAAAGTTACCATGGTAAAAGCTACTGAAGTTATGGAAATGTTTATTCCAATTAGACACGGATAACCAAGATTTCAATAATATTGATAAAGTTCTTTTCATTTACTGTGATTTGCAGAGTATTTGTTTTGGGTCTTCTATCTAGTCATATAGTCGACGACTATGATGTATCAGAAGACAACTGGGCACCTGAGAAGTTCAGTGATGTTAGGATAGTAGAGATTGTCTTGCAAAATCACATATATCTTTTCTTGCAAATGTTCATCCAGCTGAGTAAAACAGGCATTTATCTGTCAAATTTTGTTCTCAAGAATTGTACGTTTGTAAGGATTAGGCATTTCATTAACGGAAATTATATAAACTTTTGCCGTTTATGTGGAAAACACTTTGAATGTTATTTTATCAAAAGACCTAATACAAAATTGTACATAACTTTAACTCATATGCATCAACTGACATTAATTGGTTCACAAGAGCGTTTAGCAGATTACGCGGACGGTATGGCAGAGTATGAATACATTACAAATTAATCTTATTAATCGTACGACATTCAACATATTTTTATTACTTCGGACAAATATTGTCCTGTAACTTTGAAAGTTCAATGTGTATGCTGTCTCACTGATAGACATTTATTTTTTGGATAGGATTGTCAAGGAAAGGCTTACTGTTTTGTTCCAGTAAACCCCAGTTTGTTGTAATGACCTGCTCATTAACTGGTGACGAACAGTCGATCAAACTCTTAAAGTCTCACTAAAACACTGATTATGTTCACCAACCGTAAAATCTGATGAAGTAAATAAATTGGTTAAATTCCTTGTGGAATTTATCTTAACAAAAATAGATTTTGATAAGTAGTTGGAGATTTGGTTAATTTCAAGTTGAACATCACCCACAATTGATCGCAGCTGTCGCGTTCCCATAGAATTTCCAGTCGGCCTCTTCTGATGTATCAGACACAGATTCTTTGTTACTTATGTCGGCTGTTTTCGGCAGTATGCCAAACGGCGTGAAGAATAAACCTTACGACTGATGATGGGTTTCTTGTTTAGTCAAATATTTTTGCCATCTTTCTTCAAAAAAGCACTTTAATGTTAAATAATCCTCTTGACACAAATAATCAACAGGTCATTTCTTTGTCTCATTTTGAAAATTGGTTTCCGTTCAAATTTTACTGGGCCTATGTTTCACATCTATTTTACGAAGAAATCCAATAGTGCCATACTGCATGATGTATTACTTTACTGTATTACATCAAGATATAATATTGAGCTGGGTGTGTGTTTGTCAACCAGACGAAAAATATAGCGCTACCAATCCAATTTTGCAATCAACGGATAGCGTTTTTGTGACAAATTTATACTAATTCAAACAGATTGCCAAACAAAGCCTTGACTTTCAGTGATTTCCAAGTTGGTCTTAATCTTAAAGGCTTGAAAGGTTCGATCTAAGTTGACTTGAAAGAAAGTGAGAAGGAGTGACTTGTGTTGCTGTTTCTGTTCTGTTAACGTTCCCTCGTCCGATCTTGCCGTTGCCGCTTATTTTTGTTGTTCTAGACTTACAGACATCTAAAAATGGCTTCAAGACATAGTGTTTGGCAATATCAGGGATCCGTATCAATGTGCTTTGGTTATTTAGCAAATGCCTATGTGTATTGAGAGTAAGTGTGTGAGTCAATTGAGGTTTGATTATCAAAGACGACTACATTTCACTCGGTGCTAACAAAGATGAATCCACACGATCATTCAAACCTATTAAACGGGTTGCTTCATTCTATACAACATCTCCGAAATACATTAGTTTCCCACGGATAGTTTCGTATGCATCCACTGACACCCAAATTCATGCCAAATGTCATTGACACCGCCTATTTCATTCTGCACGGTTCCATTTTTACCTGACTAGTATTGCCGTGAATGGGAAAAGGTTGACTGTTTCGACAAGGAAAGTCATACTGAAGGCATGGACATCTTTTGTGTGAGATTTACAATGAAAAGTAATTCAGCATAGACTTTTTATTCAATATTGAGGATTTTGTGGATATAATTAATCACAGTGTTTGCCTCAGAGGATTGAACATCCAAACCATCTCGAGAACTTTCACTACCAATGCCAAGGAAGAAATCTACATTTTCTGCGTGTTTGTTACCTGCTCGCCAACTTTTCTGATGTGTAGTTGTTTTGGTATGTGCATATGTTTGTGCGTATTGCCAGGATTCGATGACATGCAAGATGCTCGTGAAAACACACGCACAAACGTGTGTGCTTGTTATCAGTTGTGTGTGTTTCTACGTGTAGTAAACAACAGTGACCCTGGTGAATGCGTTCCAGTAGTAGGCAGGAGGTTGCACACGCATGAGCTGAGATTCATGACGGAATGCTTACACCATAAGGCAGGCGTACGTGCATATGAAAGGCCAATTAAACTGAACGCCGGATGGAGTTACCGGCTACCAAAACAGAGTAAGTTCCCTGGTGTGTATGCGCTTGTGCGCACAAGTTTGAGAATCAGATGAACCGTTGCCTCCGGTTGATTACTGAATTTTCGGTTGAACGGTACACTGATGCGGGCTTAGTTTTGACACAAATACGCATTCACGCTCCAGCAATTTGACGTGGTTTTCTATATTCAGGCGGTGTTAGCAGCGGTGGTGGCCAAAATGAAGCATAAATGTGAATGATGGGTAATTGTGCTAGCAATGGGTATTGGGTCTGCCAGGCTGTTTGTGCCAGATCGAGCAATCCGCTTGGGTTATATATTGTATGTGAATGGATGACCTAATCATATTTCAGCCAAGGTTTTACTGGATTAACTGGAAAAACACGAGGATGGGGCGAATTGTCAATAAATTATCCAATGAATAATGCTCTCAACCTAACAAGTGATGACGTTATCCAAACTAAGTTTTTTTACATAGATGCTGTTTTTATATTAACCACAATCACAAAGAGACTGTGTGTGAACTTCAGCAGGCAAGTTTAACATTTTTGCTTCTTTAATAGTAATGAATCCAAGGGATGAAATCGGAATACATGGACTGTAAGACAACCCAATCATTCTGTACATTCTCATTAATCAAAAAACGTGCAGAGGTACAATGTTTTTAAGAAGCCCTGATTTAAGCCAGAACAAATGCTACTGAAAAACCGAATGTCAGATGTTTTCATAATATGAACCAGGGTAAAGTCAGTGTCAGTCTTGACTGCTTTTCAACCTCAAGAAAAGACTGGTCGTTGTCAGTATCAACCACCTACTTGTACCTTAATAAGTGCGCAGTTTTCAAACGTCCCAAAAAGCTGAATAAGTTTTTGGAACTATCATGATGACAAGCTGTTCGCTACTACTTAACAACTGATGGGTTAGGCTTACTCGTGATTTGCTGTAGTCTGCGTTATCATCATCCCATTAGTTAAAATAACTGATGCAAAGCGTTCTTACAGAAACATACATTAAGTCTTCTAAGCGTACGTCTAACATACTTATGTAGGTTTGCATGCATCATGAGACTTGCCCAGCTTGGATATTTGAACCCTCGTGGTACTTGTAGGCAAAGCTTGAGTTGACCCATGCGGATAGGTTTTCAAAGCACCATGGGTTTTACTAATTAGTAGTTTGGCAGATATGATAATTTAGAATGGACTCAATTGCGAAAAATCTGGACTTCGGCTGGATTCGAACCACTGGCTGGAACGAAATGCCCAAACGCGGCAAATGCTCTACCAGCTGAGCTACGAATCCATGCCAGGGACTCGGAAAAGTCACACTTGGACTCTGTTACCCACACGTCCCACTGTTTCATGTGGTATTTAGCAAATGATCCAGAGCACGATTTCTTGATCAGTTCACGCTGGAATCCACCAGCACCACTGTGAGACATGGACATTGTATTACTACTGAATCGTTTGACAGGTCTGATGGTGATGTCGTAGGTACGAATCTAAATTAAGCCCTGACTTTTCACTACAGGTTTTTTTGAGGGCACACACTCTTTCAGGAGTAATCTTAATTACATGGTTATTTTTGAATTTGATAGGCATACAGTCTGCATTCACGGAAAATATAGTGATTGGTAATTTTCCTATGATAGGGCAATAACATCAGATGTAACTATCTTGTCGATACTAGAATGTTAGTTCCACAAATGCCATACAGGAAGTGCAGCTACTGAAAGTCTAAATCAGAAAATATTCGCGATATCTGGAATGATAAATGTCAACCCTACATCTTCAGATGTAACTGTATGAATTTATTGGTGAAGTGTACAGTTTTCCACTCTGGTGTGTTTATTTTGTAAAAGTCTGTAGTAGAGAAGTAAGAAGTAAGAAATTAATTTTCACAAGATCCGGTGCGATGCGTTCAGTCGGACATTATTCAAAAAAATATTGCGAAAGAATGAGCTGGCTGTTTTAATAGAAAATGCTGTTTGAGTTTATCATCCAATAATCCTTGGATTGAACAGACTGATTCAGTTGTGTGTACTGCACACCAAATGCTCAACAGTTCGGTCAATTTACCGGACAACAGTAATAGCGCACTAGTCCGTGACCATAAGCTTTCACATACATAGTTTTCAAACTTACTTGATTTGGTTCACAGAAAGTTAAGCAAATCTCAGATGAAATGGACAATGTGAACGAATCGAATTGTTTAGCCCTAGTAAAATGATAATGGAGATGGTATTTTAATCGAATTTTGCTCAATGAGCACTCGATTCGAAAAATAGTACAAAACGAAAGTTGAATTTAAATATGTTGATATCCTGTAGGCCATGGTTGAAATTTAACATTCAACAAGTAGCTTGATTTTAAATCTTTTTACTCTTGCGATTTTGACATGTACCAACCAGTTTATCAACAAACGTATCTCGTTTGAATACGTCGACTTACAAACCACAACTTAAAGGAAACTCGGAAACGAATTTCAAAAACTACCAAAGCAGCGTCAGCATCTGAAATACTTATTTTTGTAGGCACGAGAAAACGTGGTAGTTTCGTATTGCGATCAACCATTGGTATCATAAAGTTATCTATTTCAGGATGCAAACCTGACCCGGGAATTTTTCATTTGATGAATCGCGTGTTGCCTCATCAATTGATGCTTGTGACCGAGGCTATTTCCAAATGTCCACTGAACACACAGTTTGATTATTAGACAGTTCTTGATTCTGGTTGATAAGTGCTTCACCAGCATTCTTGCAAAATGATGTTCAGTTCTGCCAGCTAACGACACTTCGCATCAACATTTGACCTCATAAACTACGTGTGGTATGATACACTGAAACATCGTTTGGATAGTTATGTGTGGCAATCGAAACATTTTTCGGTAGGAAAACAATTTTTTTTACAACGTACAAACCACAGAGAACTTCAAAAACTTTTAATTAATTATGATGCATTCTCCCAAGATTTTTTCTTTAAGCTACAAACGGGTGCAAACTGGACAACTACAGATTTTACAAACACCTTATGCTTGATAATCCATTAATCAAGAATGACCGACTCTAGGCAAAACATTTACTTTTCTTCTGTTTGTACCTTCTATGCTACAAAAGTGATGATCCTACATAAAGTGCATAAATCACCGCGCCCAAAAGTTGGCAACACCTCAGATGAAGAATTAGAAAGTAATATGTCTTGGTGTGAATATTGGAATAAAGTTTTCTTTTGTTTATCCCACTCGCTAGTGAGATCAACAATTTTAAAAACGATTTCAAACCGACTGTCATTAAATTTGTGTCATTATTATTATAATTATTGCCTAAAATGTCCCCTCCATTATCAAAATTGCAACGGATTTGCGTGGTCCAGTCATCAGAGTTTTTTTCACTAGACTAGGCGTAAATTATGTCTTCTAAATAAAAAGTGTAAATCTAACTAAGCCTGAGGCGCTTGATACAATGTCTGTATACTTTACCACGTTTGTGTTTGGAACGAAAATTTTGTCGGAGAAGTTTTCAGTCCACTAGAGTCTGAAGCAGCAAATGTTCGCACTTCTGAACAACTTGTGAATGATTACATCCGTAATGTAAAGAAC
>JTDE01000361.1:114251-155956 GCA_014338405.1 Paragonimus skrjabini miyazakii
TTGTTTGGTGCATGATATAATCACCCCTAAAATGCAGCTTCCCTGGACTTAATGACCTACCTTATCCCGCCTATTGATTATCCACCCCTCTAGTTGTTTGCTATAAAAAAACGCACCCGTGTTATTGTAAATTTGGTACTGATGAGTCAATACGAAATGCTTGCATCTACCAGTGTTCGTGTTCTAACTGCTTTGTTCGAACTATTCAAGGGAACCAATTGTTTCAAACTTGTGAATGATTACATCCGTAATGTAAAGAACTGGATATGTGACAAACCTGAATAACGAATGAAGATCACATCTGTAAGGAGAAGTCTGTCGTTTTTATTCAACTAATGTAAACAACACTGCCTGGCTTTATCCATTCACTAACTATTACGAAGGCGAATTCATTGACGTTTCCGTTTTGCGGAATGGCATTAGTTGACAATCAACAAAGATGGTAAAACGACTGTTTACTAGTCTGGTTTTACCAAAATCTTTTACCCAGACACTGAAGGTGCGCGAAGTTAAAATATAAGGCCATACAATGTTTATTGGTTTTCGCACTGATTGTTGTATCCCCGGCGGTAAACTTTGAGAAGATATGAACCATATTTCTGGTTATCACTGAGATCATAATGATCCAACTAGAATTTTGCTGTGGACGTTGAGAGAAATGACTACCAATCGGGCCTACTTGTGCGGATATTGTCGCTGATTAGCTGACTTGGTTGCGATCTAATGACGGTGGAAGCCACAAAGCAACCGTGTTACAAATGTTGTCTTATTTGCATTCGTAGCTGCCGAGTTTTTCCATGTGACGAGACTTTTTCATTGACTATTTACTTTTAAAGATAGAAAGTTGTGAAACTCGTACTGCTTCTATTTCTCAACGATGACTTTTTGTTTCATTTATGTCATATGCCATTAGTGCGTAGCATTAACTCCCAATGTATTGTAGCCGTTGAGTACGAAAAATGGTGAAGTCATAAAACCACTGCTGATTTAATAAAACTTCTGAAGTTTAATATTTGTTCTAGAAATTTATACTGACATTGTTAAGTACACACTATTTAGTACACGCGCATTCGAAAATATCCTCGTCAAACTGCACTTTATATTGTAGTTCAACCACTGGCCATCACTTCCGAAACACAAGTCGAACACTTCCTGAATCAGAGCATCACAATCGGAAATCAACTGCTATTAAGAAATAGAGAATTATTCCAGAAATGCCAACTTTCCCCTCAAAGGCAGGAGAAGAAATAAAACCAGGTCAATTAGCGTTGTTGTGTTCATACAGCTCGTGCCAAATAAACAATTAACGGATCTACAAAAAAACAAATGTCATCTACAGTCTACTTCCGTGCTATCCAGACTTGAAACCATTATGTTCCGTTTAATTGTACTGATTAAGTCTGTGATGAATTCTGCTGCCATTTTGGCAGAGTAGTTGAATCTAGCATGCTCTAGTCAAGAGAAATCTGATTAAAAACGCAATGTATTTGCAAGGATGCGTTTTTATACGGCCAATTATATTGGAATATGTTGCATAACTTTCGTGTATTTCAACGTAAATAATTAATTGATACTACGTGCGGATACATGCGACAAATCTTGCGTGGGTGATATTTACCGTGGAACAGTAAAGTGTACCAGTTATTACACGTAGAGGAAATTTTGCCTTCAGTTTAGTTTTTCATTAATTACAACAAGTGTAAGCACAATAATACGATATATCATCCGTTAAATTTAAAGTTGTGGTTCAACCAACCTAAGTGCATAAGAGATCAGCGGATTAATACTGCGTCGATTAATTCAGGGTGTGTATATCAAAATTCTCACATCAAATACTTGTTATATTTGTGCATGCACAAGTTAATCAAAGATGTTCAAAGTTGACTTCAAGTGTTCTTATTTGATGATGTATCAAATAAGGTGAGGTAACCCAGTTTTGGCAATAAAACGGCTGAGTTGAGCACCCAGGGTTATTATTGTTTTAGAGACCGAAATCTGCTCAGAAACTGCTGATGCTTCAGCATGGTCTATCCAGTTTCAGTGTTCTCCGATATTGTACACCCGACTAGGATATATCCAAAGACCAAAACACTCCTATTCTAACATTTTATGGGGTAAAATGTGTGGTGCACACTATCTGCTCCTTTAGATAAATGAACCTCTCATAACCAAAAACAAAATACCCACTGGATATATGAATGAGACCAATATCCATGGAAGAAGGATTTGGAAATTTTGTATGACCAAATTCAGCGTGGCTACGCCGTCACCTCGAGGTGGATTACTAACGTACATAAACTGGAGCGATGCTGCCCACTGAAGACGTCTTGCAACTATTAATCAAACATTCCAAGTTACTTTCATTCAGCTAAGGCGTGCAACACAGTTCCATTAGCAAAGTCACTTTTTTCCTTCATAGGTTGCATAATGATATTTTAACCGGGCGAATTAAGTGGTTCTTGTTTTCATGACTTCTTTGTAAATGGTTTTAGTAACTGTCAACTTCAGCAAATGATACGGACTATGGGAGAACCCGAAGGCTCGTGGATTGTTTACAAGTAGACGTACTCGATCCCTGAACTAACACGTACCAAGAGCTTGGGGAAATTCGATTAGCATATTTTTTTGCTTAAGCAGCCATGACAAACCATAACAAGTCATAAAAATATGGGTTAATAGTAGATGCATATTCCAAGGGTATGTGTGACTGCTATGGACTTGACGACAGTTTCATCTACGATGAAACATGTGATCCGTCATCACTGTGTGGCGGTAGTATAGTAACTGAGAGTAGTCTGTACCTAGAACAATTCCTAGATGTGGTCCGTAATATGTAAGGCATAAAAGATGGCGATACATAGACCCAAAATTCATGGTTGTTTTATTTCGTGGCAGTCACATTGACTTTTGAACCCTGAGTTAAAGTCTTAAAGTGAGAACCAAATTGTTACTTTTGAAGAAACACGGCAAACAAAGCCGGCACTGTAAGCAGTAGGGCAATATAAAAATGGATTAGTCATGAAACGAAATTTTTAAAATGCGAAGTTTGTGCTTACCGCTCGCTAAAATTTGGGCATGCTAGGAAGGCGCCACGTAACCATTCCATTGTGGTTTTCTAACCAAATGTGGCAAATGCTCAGAGAAAACTGTTGATTATTACCGACGTTGTGAACGCTCTTCCTGATGGTCGGCTGGGTTTTTTAAACTTTTCGGAGGATCACCCATAACAATGAAACACAGTGGTTATTCCCAAAAAATATACAGGAGCAATTTTATCGCCACGTGTTATACCTTGAGAAATACCATTTAAGCTTACACTGCACGTATTGTAAACTCATCCGAAAATCGGTTAATACTGACGCTGTTCCCAAGTTGTGAGGACGTTTGAAATAGTTAGTGGAACACCACCGTTTGCGCACCGTATGTCTCGAATTCTTGTGCATGGAAGTACTTCGGCACCTCTTTATCCAACGTTAGTTAAAGTGCATTCTATATAGAAGTCCACCCAACTTAAGATGCGTGATCTACTAAAATTTGACCAGAGAACTCCGTGTACCCTAACTCAATCTGGAATCTGACTGATCAAGTATTGTTATCTTACTTCTCAAACACACACCTTTGCTACACAATGTAAGAGGTAGCTTTACTACGCAAATGAAAACCCGCTATTCTTAAGAGGTGTACAACTGCCGGTCTTCAGTGCGTGTGGTGGCCTCTCGATGTTATATAGCAAGTGAAAATGTGAAAGATTTATGACGGATTTTTTACCTTTATACTAATTCAATCAGGATGGTTGTAGTCCTAAACTGATAATTTAGAATTCAATATAGATGCAAAATTGGTGGCTCATTGAAACCTTTTTAGTGCGACACCTCTCAACTTAAGGTCTTTGAGCATTAGGCCTGGGGTAGACCTTAAACGCATTCTGGTTCGTACATTATTTTCCAAATGCCTTCCCAACTGGTACCTCTAAATAGGTGAGGGCACTTCGTCCTGAGTATGATGGAATCAGATTTTCAGAAGGACTCAGTAGCAAGATGCTCGTTTAGGGTAAATAATTACTTGACTATTTATAAAAACTCTCAATTGCAAATCAATTGACTTAATCATAGTTATAATAAGCAGGGAGGGCATACCGACTGTAAGCTAATGTCATAAACGTGGGACGGTTTTCGTTTGTCCTTTATGGGTGAGATATGGCATATTGATGATGACCTCTTCAAGTTGACTAACTGAGACCAGTCACTGCAAACAATTTAAGTAATTTGTAAGCGAAGTCCTCTGTGTCATCAAGGTTAATGTACATGTGATTATCACGCTGACACTATTAATCTGGTTCACTAACAGTCATAACTTCAGTGGGAACTTTCATTAAACAGTTAGATAAATCTTCTGCATATACTCGAACATATGTTGGTAGTTACTTTGGCAGTTAACACAAAGTAGGAAAACACAGAGTGATGAATGCATGACTTTCAGTATATTTCTTACGCGGCGTGAACAGAACAGATGCAAAATCATGTATCACCCACATGAAACACCCGAGAGAAAATTAACTCGTGTTCAGTCCACCGGTATTGTAACCCGACAAATACAACACCGTTTAAGTGATGATGCATAACCGGTTCTCAAATCTATACATCCACGTGACCACTAATGTTGGGTCAACAGATCCCTGTGTTCCGTTATGTGCACGCACGCGGACGATGTGTACGTGGCTGTGGGACAGGCCCGTTTGCATGATTCACTATTCCATCATTGGGCAACTGAACTTTAGCCTGTTTTCGCTTGCTGGATGCCATCGTACAGTTTATCCTATTACTGTACAATCGTGTTTACATGCTGTTTGCATTTCTTACCGTACACTTGTCCCTCTTGTTACAATACAATACTGCTGATTAACTGTACATGCCTTCTACATTTAGGGCACAACAATCACATATTCTATTCGTTACGATACACTAGTCATTTTGCTGTTTTTGGATTACGGGGTACAGCAAGCTCGATAGAATCGTGACAAAGTTAGTTTGCTGTATAAATTTGCCACGACTGTTTCACACATTTTTAAGCAAAATTGGTTTTCTATAAACACTATCCAGGTTAACTGAGGTTCGTAATCTTCTGTTATCGCCAACTAGTTAGTTACAGCATATCGTTGGAAGAATGTGCTGGCAGTATAATAAGTTTTGCTGTCTGTTGGCATCCGTAGAAGGTCGGGGTAAAAAATCCCGCAGAGACTGAACTGACACAAAGCTGTATGAATTGTTATGCAGCTAATGAATAGTACAAATGATCATCCGCTCTGTGAAATCAATAACGCCGACAAAACGCTCATTTGAATGTTGTTATTGCCATTATTCCAACATCACCCAACAAATTTGATCATCAAAGTCAAATTTTATCGGTGAGGGTGAAGCTGGTTCATATGATGTTGGACTGCAGGAGCCCAGCACTGGATGATCTTGTAATTTGCTGAATAAGTAACACAACTGTAAAGACTTTTAATGCCCCAAAACTGCGTATTTCGTCCAGCTTCATCACGGTCGTTTACTTACGTTACAGGAATGCGCTCCCCAAATGTGTAACTTTTTTGCGTTTACTCTTTCGTGAGCCTGCGTGGAGCTGGTGACGTCGGTCGCACAACCAAGCCTTTTTCTCAAAAGATACGTGAACACTATCCCAACTGGTCAACCATAGGCAAAATAAAAACTATTTTTAATGCAATTCTGGCGCACTCCTTTGACTCTTGGGAGGTCTCTTTTAACACTAACCACTTGCCCTGGAATCATTCTAGAAGCGACAAATTTCGTATGCTCGCCGCTGCAGAGTAGGTCAGAATTCAGCTGCGCAACTCGCGACTCAGTGCTCTTCCAAGATCTGTCTAAACTCTAGGTTTACCATAGTTACGCGTTAGGGGTGCAATAAATTCAGAGGTCGATTTGGTCACCAAATTATTTTTTCAGCTAAAAATATTTTACGCAGTTATGTGACAAACTGTTTTTAACTTTGCTCGCTTGAAAACGACGTAGGCATAGATTTACTCAATTCTGTACCACACCGAGGATAGGAAGATGACGTATTCAGCAACATGGAGCCAACATCCATTTCTTCTTATTTACTGGTGATTGTTAATGAAGGACCCCACTGCGTTCGAACAAATTCCCCTTTTTTTAAACCGTGATGTGTTTCTGAAGCCGATAGATGTGGATAAATCACAAAAGATCACATAGTCTCTAGCACAGGACCAGAGCTTGGGTTAAATGTCTACTTCAGTGCTTGAGTGTATAGAAAGTGAATATCATGGATATGGCATCCTCACAAAAGAACTGGTAGACTAGTCCTTAGAAGCTTAGGATTTTCCGTACCTCGTGCTAATTGGCAGTCACGATTGATTTTACAACTCCCAGTCCTAAAACCTTTCGGCTGATACTGGATTCTTGTCTTGACTTTGATGACCATCATCAACAAAGTCTATGGTCGTTTGGACTACAAAGTAAACTCTGGTCTCCATGATCTTGAGGCGGGCGCCTTGACAACCATCTAATTGGTTTAATGCTATGCACGCATGACATCCTTTTCACATTTTCCGCAATAACTGCTTATACGCGTAGCTCAGACCTTCGCTAGCAGTTAGTCCAAGAGACTGCCAATTATGTGGCTAACTCATAGTTTGATTTAACTGAGTCGGCTGAACACCCTGCATGCTATGGAATGGAATCTACAGTATGCGAGTATGCATCAGCACGACGGTTGAGAAACACTTTCATTAAACCAAATGGTCATGACCATTAGATTTACAGAAGCGTATGTCCACCACTTCGCTATTGGTCATAGGGAGCAACTGATTGCAGAAGAATATCTTAACCTAGTTAAAGTCCCTTGTGAATGCTTGCTAGTTTGCAGATCATCACAAAATAGCTGGTCAAGTTCATTAAATAGAGACAGGCGTTTGAGCGGTGAACGAAAGTGTCACTCCCATTCTCACAGCTACAGTGTATTTGTTAATTGTCTGGATCATCATAATGTCCCATGCTCACTTCGTTTCGTAGCGTGCGTCATGCTAATAAGATTCCACAAACAATCATGGGTGTTTACTAATTGGGCGGTGGTCCCAGTGACAAAGAGCTTACGTAACTCTGTGTCAACTATTTCTGAGACCAAGAAGGATGTGAGCCAGTTTGCAGGCCAGTCACATTTGAGTTATCGATTGCAGAATGTGAGGCAAGGGGACTACCAGAAGGCTCGACAGTGTCCACTGAATTTACAGCTTTAATAAATAGTTTCATGACGAAGACTGTCCTGTTAATGCGAAGTAAATTTTCTAGTTGAAATTGTCAAGCTTCGTGTTATCGTCGGAGGATTCCCGTCAAAATAAGGCTGACAACATGAGGAACAGTTGTTTTCGATAATTTTTTCGTATGCCAATACAGCCACAAATGTTTCATCAAAACGTGTCTTGAAACAAATCGCAAAATCCACAAAGAATTTTGTAACGTATGAAATTAAAGACGACAGTTAGGCTCCACATGATTAGCTAGACCTGGATCGGACGTTGACTGGATTTTAGGTCATCCTTCATCAGGGTCATATGTTCGTGTATGATTAGGATGATTATGATTAATCCATCGTCGTAATATAATCACACCTACTTTCCAGCTTTTTAATAGGGTAAATGCGCCACCGACTCTCTGCAAACGAACGGGGCATGAATGCTGGTATGTAGTAGATTGTGTTGGTTTCATTTAACTTGAGCATCGCTCGAAAGTGATTGTAGTTGTCGCTGACTCAGAGACATTGTAGTCAGGCGTTTCAAAACGATGCACTGGATCCGAGTTTCTCTCTTACTAGAGAGAGGTTATCAGTAGTTCATATGCTTGTAAAGGTCATGACGAGAATTCCGACCACGTACTCATTAGGCCACTTCGTTCACCACTGCGCCATTGACCTCATATTAGGCTCGACTGAATAACCATTTGTAAATATTGAGTCACAATTCTTTGCCTGATCTTCTCGACAGGAGACACTACAATGGTCCAGCTAACTTCAGTCGGAACTCTACCCACCAGCTTGTTTGGCTAAGCGTTTACACATGAATGTTTAGTTGGCCACTGACGCAGCGGTGAACACTTTTGCTCCATGAAGACGGGGTAGGGGATCTAGTCTCAGTCATGACAAGAAGATGCAGTACTGACGAGCCTTAATAAAAGTGAAACTCTAAGTTATTGTGTAATTTTGAAGGAGGCAGACTGAAATGTCACCGACAACTGCGATCCATTGTGAGGGCTGTTCAAATCATATAAAACTAAAAGTGTTTCAAAAGTTTCAACAATCAGCATCGCAGAAAACATTGAAGTACCACAGTACCCGAGGAACTTTGACAGAAACGCCCGCTTTAAAAATAAATCTCATAAATACTACTTTCTTTTCAGCAACGGGCATAAACTCATGTGGAAATTTGGCTGTCATATTCGTCATGATGGATTAGTCCGGTCAACCATTTCTCTCGTTGGGATTTGAACATCATTTTTTCCTTCCCCACTGCGTCATTCGAACAATTGTTTGTTGCTCTGGCTGTAAGTCGTGGAGCCAGATTTAGTTTTTATTTAGTGGGCACAAAAGTGGTGAGGTTTGATGCAGTGAGTTGCTCATGTTGGTTTAAGATGTACCGATCTAGCTGCTATACCAGTCAGAAGCTAGGTCAAATTGAAATCTACAAAATGGAACGCATTGCTGGATTCTTCTTTCTTGAGGAAACGAAATGGCTCATATACCCTGTTAAAAAGCTGGAAAGTATGTGTAGGATTAATCATAATCATCCTAATCATACACAAACATATGACCCTGATGACGAATGACCTAAAATCCAGTCAACGTCCGATCCAGGTCTAGCCAATCATGTGAAGCCTAACAGTCGTCCTTAATTTCACACGTTACCAAATTCTTTGTGGATTTTGCGATTTGTTTCAATACACATTTTGATGAAGCATTTGTGGTTGTATTGGCATACGAAAGAATGTTCGAAAACAACTGTTCCTTATACGTTACTTCCGTTTTCTTCATTATTTTAATATGTGAGACTTTAGAGTAAATATCTGAGGAATTTGATCGGTTGCAAACTGTTAGCTCGCAACACTAATTACAGCTTGATGTTGGAGAAAGTTTGTTTTAATCAGTTACTCAAACTTGTTCGCAATTAGGCTTCTGTGGTTTGTGTTACACGCTTTATGGATGTTTTAGTGGAAGTATGAGAGGAATATATTTACACCTACTCTGTTTTATTGTAATCAACAAGAACATTTGCAAACGTTGTGTAGCCGTTCAAGGTGAACCCTCAAATCAGCCACTTCATTCGTGCATGCATATAAACTGAAGGTTGTGAGACGGAGATTTTATCCAGAAACGGCTTGTCATAAATCAGGCACTTTTCTACAAGGTTCATGATTTCGTGAGAAACGCTTGAACAATGACAGTTTAGCTTCTTAGTGTTTCTGCATAAGGGCTACATGACAAGCGGTTTATCTGATAGAAACTCAGATATTCAAGCTTAAGCATGCGCACTCATATCTCAGTTTTGTTAGCTCTGCCAGATGCATTTGAGTAAAATACGTGGTAGACTAAGGTGGTATGTTGTTTTCGTTGGAACCTCTGAAACAACTAGTACTGGAGGATTTGGTTAACAAAATTTAAACCTTTGCCGCAGCTCGATACAAATTAAGCCTCAGCTGGACGTTCCGGCTAAGCTTTTTTGAAAATAATCACTAGACTCGAAGTCTACTCTTGTTGAAGCTTAATTACGGAGCATATCTTTGTCACCACAGGGATTTCTTGTGAAGAAAACCTGTGGATTGGCACTTCATGTGCTGCAAAACTAGCAAGATTGAATTATTCTGTATAACTTGAATTATATTTTCATTTGCTTAGTGTTCAGATTGTTTGCAGAAATGGTACAATATTTGTTTTCCTAACTTCAACAGATAACCTGGTGGATTGAACATACCAATCAAACTGAATTCAAAGAATTTAGCGAAATGTAGTGAACTGTACACACATCAGTTTCAATTAAACAGGGAATCAGTTGATGATATGGAACAAGTTTCCATTTATCAAAGTTTCTACCTTCAGCAAATTTTCCAGTTAGCCATTTGCAAAAGAAATGCTAGAAACGAGTTTCAGTTTTGAGCAACTTTACACGCAGTGCATTATTTTCTCATCGTTTGCCATAACATGAAATAATCTCAAGTTATATGATTGGCCGTCAGTTTATTGTTTTCTGTGGGAGTGGCTTGTGACGTTGAACACTTATGCCGATTAATTTTCTGGGTGTCTTGATTGTCACCTGTACAAGCCAATCGGGAGGTAGGGTGTGACCAGATCTAACTGTTAATGTGTTTCTATTCTAGTAAACATAAACCTTGGGCGTTCCTTATTACCATCATTGGGGTGGGCGGGGTTGACATAAATGTCACTTGCATTCTAATTTAAAAAATACATTTCTTTGAGGTACCAGTGTCAATAGTGTTTGAATTATTCCCCTACAATTTGCCAAGTTGTGACCAGAACTCTCAACTGACCTTGAAGTGTCGTTGATCTCAAAGGGACAAAAGCCATACATTTGCCGCATTTCAAAAAACATCCGACTTTTTCATTTGGCATCATTGTAAACTGACCTTGATGCGGGTCAGTTCCGAGTGTAGTTAGAAAATAACTATTCCTGCTTCAGCAAAATTTAGTTGTTTAATGACAAGTTGTTTAGTCAGTCTGTTATATTTTACGAAAAGTTTCAACAATGCCTGGTCTACTTGAAATAAATTTTGGCCAGAATAGTTGGCAAAATGAAGTCGGTATGAATTGTCAGTTTTGAGAACCAAAGTGAACTTTGAATAAAAATCCACATGAACTTCAAATCAGGTATACCTAGTGGTTTTAAAAAATCTTATCTTTTTCATGCACCACTAATAAACATGAGAAAGAGGGGGTTATTTAGTTACCTACCTGCAAACTTAGTGGTTACCATCCCGCAGTTTGTTAGTTAAATATCTGAACTATCATACTGAAGTGCGGTTATAAGTCTTGAGGTCAAATCCTCTTCGGGCCTGTTGATGGGGCTATTCCAATAGGTCAAAGCAGCTGTCCATCACTCCACTGATACTCAGTGTGACAACGTACGATATAGTTAATGAACAATACGTCTTTAGGGTATTGTTGGGCTTAAAGATCTCATCTAATGGACGTTCGTTTGATTACCTACACTCTACCAAATACAATCAGTTTGTGTGTGCATTAGTATACATTCTCTAGGAGATAACTGACAGAATTTTGTGCGCTATTTTTTCAAAAGTCTCTGATAGGTGGGGTCAATATTTAAAGTCAACCGGTAGGTCTGACGAAGATAACTTGCATAAAAGATTGCCAAACCTGAATGTAACCATCATTTTTTCTTTTTCCTCACGTTGTTCACGACAATAAAAGACTCGTGATCTGCAGGTAATTATGACACTAAACGCTCAGTGGAACAAGCCGATTTGTTCTATAAAACATTCTGGGAATCATCAACTTGGTTAATTTGATTGGCGTATAACTGAATTTATAAAAGTGTAAAACAACAGTGGTTGTTATTGTGCAGTTTGTGCTGACAGACCAGTCGTCTGTGACATAATACATAAAGTTTGCCAGCCGCATAGTTTACACCATTGTACTACGTAAAATTGTAATAAAATCAAGTAAATAAATACTGGAATATAACAACTTAATGTTGTATTATTTCTTCTGTTTATTCGACAATCATGGAAGTTGGTCGACCAAGCGCTAAAGCTAACGAACATTTAAAACAATGTACCCATATTCAGTCCGCCAGACAAAAGAAATGGATGAGGCTGCAACAAGCAGTCGTGATACAGAAAGACGTAATTTTAGCTGTCAGTCATCCATTTTGATATGCAAACTTAGCTTCTGTCTGATCTGAATCATTGGCCCTAAGTCAAATCCAAATAACCTCGAACTTTTGAAGCCATTTGACCACTTACGACTAAAAATTTGCCCGATAAATCTTAGCTCAACTATCTTCATGTACAAATAAGTCAAATAAATGAGTGCCTCAAGTAATGGTTGTAGTTTTCAATCAATAAGACCGGTTGTTTCTTTGCTAATTTTATTCACTGTCACCAATAACTCAACGAACGAGCAATTTATTCGGACGGAATACGTCTATGAAAACACGTTTGACAGTCGACGGAACTGAGTATGGTTTGATTTGGACAAAGATTCCGCTTTAAGCGCACCTTACGAACCAGGTGATCACCTGCGACATCTATGAACTGTTTGATTTGACGGCAAACGACCATGTTAATACACCAGCAACAAAATGTTTACCTCAGTTTGTTGAGGAGAAGAAGAAAGCCATGCGAGACATGACGCATAGTTTAGCGCGGGTTGTTAAGGTGGGTTGTTGTCTGCTGTGATAGCTAATTGTTTTTGGTGCATCGAACTATGCAAATTCATTTCGTAGGTAGAAGATTTTGCTGCCATTCTGCTATAGTATATTTTGGCTAAGTTGTGCTCGCCCCCCCTCTGGTTAGTTTGAGTTTAGCATAAGGTTATTATTGTACACCGTTGAAACAATCCGGAATTCTAAGTGATGGGGTAGACGGACATTCGTGACATTGTTTTGAAATCTTCAGGCTACCAGTTAAGATGTGACCTGGTCTACGCAGTTCAGAGTGGTTAATTTCGATCAACATGGTTCAAATAATCTCGAACAATGTCTAACTGAGTCCAGCCTACCTAACGGCTGAGTAGAGTGCTCTTTGGTTTGTGTCCAAAAAATAGCACTTTTTCCGAGCAATTTCAATGCTATAATTTGTCTATCCAATACACGCTGTATTGTTTTTCTAAATCTTGAATGCATTTTCAAGTATGCTAAATCCCACAAAGTGGCTAGTGTATCCCATTTACAACCACAGCCTTTACATTGTGAAACCATGATCAAGGAAACCGCTTTAAATGACTTGTTTCAATACAAGCGGTTTCGTTTTTTAGATAGCTGTATTTGAATTGATAATAACAGTCCATAAATCTGATCATGACGAACATCCTAGAATCAGCACTGTTTTCTTAACGTCTGTCAAGTTCCGCTGCCGGATAACGTCACCGGCTGACGGGCTAGCATAACTTAACCTGCCACGTGGGACGTGGATTAAGCAATGGGACACGCACAGATCCAGCATAGAACACTACAGCCGGATGACAGTAGAAACTTACGCAAGAAGAATGTCACAGTCTGCTGCATGAATCTAGTACTGGGTAGATCAGAGACGAATAGTTGTCGTGGTCACCGAAACCTGTCAGACCAACCAGCAAGTGTGCAACACACATTACGTCAGCTCTCTCATGTTTCATATTGGCGTACATAAAAACAATCTGTAGGAATAAATTACATAAGTGGCTTCAGGTTTACATTTATCGGTGTTTAATGGTAGTAAATCTTTTGCAACTGACATTTTCTAAAAGGTTAAAATGTAATAAGCGATTTGTAGTTGAATTTTAATTAGGCCATCATTCTTGTTTACCTTCGACAATTTAACGATTTTGATTAGCTCACATTTCGTTAGACAATTCGTTGTAAAAAAGTTCTCCAGAATAATCTTTTCACTGAGCATCACATATACAGATTCTCTGGCAGGCCCACACATGACAAGAAAGTTAAGAAACGTGAGTGGGAACTAGCTGACCACCAAAAATACAACTTGCAGAAGTGAAGTGGGTAGCGCACGTCTAGTGTACACAGGCAAATCTGGTCATCTCCATAGAAGTCATTGATAGTGGTAGAATTTCATTTGGCAGTACATAACAGGACTTTGAAGTCAAACGGTGATAGATTCATCTGTGACCAGAATGCGCTGTTAGAGTGATTATGGGTGACCTGATGTAACGTTGTAGTTAAATTGTGAGGCAATAAGATTTTTGGCTGAGAGATTTGAGAATTTCGCACTAGTAACCGTTGTGCTGATTGTCTTTCAAAACCTTAAGGGCTAACACTTCTTGATTAATCTAGATGCGGATGTGAGCGGGTCTTTTATATATTTGGCCATGCAACGAGAGAAACAACTGACTCAAAACATATTTGTGTCATCATGTCAGATTCGCCAAGATAAATGCATCTGCTGACTCTTTGGAATACTTTGTCGTTATCAGTACCATAAGTGTCAATCGGCCTACTATGCTGATAACGTTGAGACACCTAGTTGCTTTGAAGAGAATTACATTGTCAGGTGAAATATTGTTAAAATAAGCAAATTAAGATGATAGCGTGCTACTTCTGGACAAAGTTAATCCTTCGAAACAAAACAATTACTATCTGCTAATGATGAACAAACGGGGCCAGGGAACACTAAGAATCGGATGCACTTATAAATCAAAAAGTTTTAACACTACCACAATCTGAATGAAACATGGGGCTCAGTCAAACTCTGGTTGTAGGTTTTGCAGTGTGCTGCAAGAAACACAGTCATTTGGCAATGATCTTAGATATGTTTGACTCACCCCATGGCAAGACAGTGTGTTGACCAGTCAAAACACTACAGCCTATCCGTTCATCGCTTAGTCCACGTGACCAGTGCCTCAGAACCCTTCACGCTTTAGCTCATAAAAGAACCCATATAAGTGTTCTTTTTGCGGTGCCACATTAGTCCGTTATCTCTCTACATCAAGAAGAGTAGACTATATTTACAACTGTATCAAATTAACGTGAGGATGCGTTGAAGATTGTGAACAGTTAATGAGAGTTTTGAATCGCACGATTAGATTCAAGATTAGAATTAACACAGGGATTTACAAAACCCGATGGAGTTTCTAATGAGCTAAGTTTTGGCAGACATATTTGATTAGAAGTTAAAAAAAACGATAAGTACACAGAATTCGAAACAAACTACTGCTTTACTGTTAACAGGCTAGCGATATCAGTTCACTTAGCCCAGAAAAGATCGATCATACTTTGTAGAAAGTATACCCACACGCTACTAATTTAAAAGAAGGTGCGATCAAGCTATTTAATTCGATAACTTAATCCTTGAGAAAAAGAGCAGGTGGATCCGAAGAGGGTGTATGTAACAGAAGCCGGAAATTACCTGAAGCTTCACACTTATGTACCCTTACGAAAAAGCGGAACCAGATCATTTGTTTCACTAGCGCAACAAAAATATTTTACTGTGAAGAGGTCACGGAAGACGAATTAAATTTCACTGTCAGGGTGTTTTGTAGAAACCTTTAAGCGGGAATTTTTATTAAGAAACGATTCATGGTTTACGTGGTTAGCAATACTTCGCTATTGATAAGTTCACAGTGTTAAAAGATTTACCGTTCTAAGCTGTTGTAGCAGCCTAACCAATCAATCGTTATCTTAACCATGCTCCCAACTTTTCAGTGGTTTTTTTCAGTCATTAAATTGTGAAAATTATTAAATAGATGTGTTACACTGTATATCGGATATTATATACAGTTTGAAACCATTCCATCGTCCATTACAGTAAAGTCACTACTGCCTAAAAATGTGAGCTTATAAGGTTGATCAACATCAGTCATAAATGCTCGCGCTTTCACGTACTTGTGACGTCAACACTAAAGTTGATGTTACGTTTGGACTCTAACTGCCCAGTTTGGCGAACCATCAACACAAGTTATCAAGTCAACCAGCACTGTCACTAATCTGGAACAGTCAACTTGGATCCGAAAGACTAGATGCACTTTCTTTGTCATTCGAACGTAGTACATAATTCTATTATACAACCATGTTTTTAGACAGCACGACTCCAGATGCACTTAAATGGAGTCAAGAAGCATCAACCCACATAGATTAGCGGCGGAGATAACAAAACAGTTACGGTTATGATACTGGACTGGTGTTTTAAATCTCCGGCCTGAAATTCAGGGCGCCCTTCACATTGTCTAACGTTTAACTTACGTCACCCTTAATGCCACCGATTGTCGTTCGAGTTATTGGATGGTGTCAGAAGACAGTCGTCCACGGAGTGCGATACTTATGAAAATAACGAGGTCAACTTCGTCACATAATTATTGCAACCGCATACCATGAACAACTAATGCATTTCATAGGCGAAATCTAGTCTGCTGCTAAAGTTACACCATTATATAGTAAAATATTCTCCAGCATATGTCCAGTCAACGCCATTACTCGGCTTCTGGTCTTCTGTGTACATTAATGTCATCACCCAATCCTTCCACGATGTGCTAATACCCAAGAGAGATTACACTTTTCGGTCGATTGTCACCCTCGTATTTAGGTGAGGATTCAGAAGAGGCATAGTACACATTGTTCCCTTGTGTCCTTTCAGTGAGAAATACAGAGTTTAACATGACATTTTGGTCGTTGCTGCAACTAACTCTTCCACATCGCACGGATAAATATTCTTTCTGTTAACTTGTAACGAAATTCTCCACTGTGCGCCCGGTGTATTGGTTCGATGCAGTCCACGATTCATGTTTGGTAAAACATCGCTGATTCTAACATAGTGCCCACAGTTAACCAGCTGCGCGCAAATCCGGTTACACTTGGTATGTGCCGCTTCGTATGACTTACGCATAAACTCTCCGAATATTACTGAGTTCTACTTACGCACACACATGAACTACGACATGTTGCATGATTTTGATAGATTACTGAAGGTCATTAACTTTTGGGTAATTATTTCAGAAACTTCTGTGAAATGAGTTCAAATTAAATTTTCTAAATTATTTTTTATTATTGAAGAGCGGTTGACCGTTTCATTTCCGGGAAAGTTGTTTTAATAACATCGTTTTACATCATAGGTAAATTTTTTTATGGTCTAAATGGAATAACCTTTGAATTAAATTTTATCCATGAAAGTCGACGCCGTTTGACAGTATGACTGAAGCAAACGTATTGTTTATTTTCCTTCGGTAATTCTTTTGGAAATATTAACTAAGAAAGCCATAGTTACTCCAGATTCTTCGAAAAAACATTTTTATGCCTAAGCATAAAAATGATTCAGAGACAATCTCAAGAACTACTTTGATGGTCAAACTTCTAATGCTGTATTGCAACTGTCCGAAAATCAATATGGAAAATTTGCTGCCAGATGACAAATCGAAGCAACGAAACGTGAAGACACATAAACAAAACGCTGGAAGTAAATGTGATTCATGGAGTACACACACTCACGTTCTACAGATCTTGGAACATTCCGATTTGTTTGTGCAACTGAAGTTGCAAAACACACCACTAGAAGATGTCACGTTTCAGCAGTGTGTAACCGGTAATCAAAAAACAACTTGATGGTAGATAACAGAATTGTGTCGCAAAATGTTTCACCATTTCGAAAATTCGTTTTTGTCAGCAACGTGCACTTGTCAGTATAAATGAACTGGACCGGAAGTTTCGGACTTTAAAGCGGTTCCGACAGTCTGGATTAAGTGTTTCGGAAACATTTTCAACAATCTTTTCAACACAGCTCCAACTAACAAACTGAAGTGTATGAAAATGGTAATAATTCTCAACAGAACGCAATAGTGATAATGCAGGTGAATTGTGAGAACAGTGCTCAGAAAACTGAGAAGCAAATAGCACACTTAGAAAGATAAGCAAACCTTCGGTTTGGTAGGTGTTTTTATATTAACCTGGCTTATTGAATTATATTGATTGCTTAAATGTAGGTGTATTTTGACCGAAGTCACCGGCAGAAGTTAGCAGTTGGAAATGAAAATGAAGAAAATTGGCATCTTTTTACACAACATCCTCGAGGACATATACCCCAGATATTCATTTTCCCATTGATGACTTTATGAGACATAAAACGGTGGCTTCTCTCAGTTGGTATTACAACACAATTAGATGTACGGTCTTTACGAGTATGATCAATTTATAAACGTTTGCTCCAGTTTCTCCATAAACCGTTTGCTATTGTGACTGATGGGTTAAAACACTCAGCCTATGCATATATTCACCCAAGTGTTACAACATTACGGCACTCAATAATACAGACAACGCAGCTAGGAAAATATAGTTAGTCAAAGATGTACATTATACATTATAACTAAACAATCTTGCAGATGTTATTTCAACGTATGTAAGAAGAGAGTGGACATCCTTGGAATTCAGTCTATTGCACTGTTGATGACAATATGGTACGCTTACACATTAACAAAACTTCTAGTTTTTGGAATTACTGTATAAATTCCACTTTCAGTGCTACAGTACTGCACGGAATAGTGGCAGATTACAAGAAGTTATACCTTTGTTTTTATAACGGTAAAATGTTTCCGGAAAAGGTTTTAATAATAGAATACTTATATCAGCTTAGTAACCATTATCAGAAAAGACCACTTCAAGTCGTTCCCCTTGTTAGTCACTCTGATTTGACCAAGGCATACACTTTTAATAGTTTATGTAACCACGTTAGCTTGATGAGAGGTGATAGTAGTCATTTATTTGTAACCTCTTGTTCTGTACGACATAAGAGGTATTGTCTGAAATTAATGGTTTTAGCCGTATTGTGACCGTTTTCGAAGATGTAGCTGGTTCAGTCATCGTGTAGCTTACTAAAGACTATTTATTATCGCAACCCAAAAGAAATTTCGGCTTTTCACCAATTTCCTTCTCATGGTGCATGAAATCTGAATAGTTCTTATGGTAACATCTAACTTTATTATGACATAAGATTTCAATCAAACTAACCTTGTGATGATAATAATCTCAAATCTGTCAATCTTTTTATCATATCACTAACCCCGATCTGAGAAAGTTTTGGAAATATACTTTGTTATCATGCTGTTTGGTCAATTTGTTTTAAACAATTCGAAACCATCAGTTGACAGACTTAAATAATCGTTTACACTCTTTGCCAATCTCCCGTTTTTTCAATAATTCACTGATGTCCAACCCTCTTCATCTAGTTAATCGCTACACATGTGAGGATTTAGATGTTGGTCTATAGACTGTGACTGTGGGTTTATAGGATAACAAAACAAAATTTTTGATTCCTATTTTTGAACTGGAGAAAATAAATTACATCCCTGACTTTAGCTACCTTCTCTGCAGAAATATTTTGATCAGATAAGGAAAAAGGCATAAGGCATAACTCTTGACTTTATATGTTATCTGAACAGTTTTGCTCCGCGGTTCCTTCTACTATTTTTCTCTTTAACTTACGCTGCTTCAACAAACTGATTCCATCTAAGTTGTCCTTTGGCGACAGAATAAGGTTTCTAAATACAGCAATCCGAACATACAGATGATGACATAAGTTGTTCACCACCACGTGCAAGGCACTTACTGACTATAAGGCATAGCTTCAACATTGCATCTCTCTTCCTTGTCCTACTGAGTGCTCAAATCTCACGAATTCTCATGTGTGATGAAGTCTTGTTAACCAGCTGTCAGCGGCCCATTGTGCCAGTGGCTGCATGCTAGATGTTTAATTATGAGTATTATTTACAATCCAGTTGGATTTTTGCTTTTATTTTTGTCCGTCATACGCCTGTAACTGACAAGCATGTGTGTGAGATGAATTCACGTGGTTATTTGTCTCTACTGATTATCCTGTTCAGATGGCTTAAAGTGACTTAGTGTTTCAAAAGTGGTTTCGTTGTCGTTATATAGTGATATATAACGTTAAAATGTTAGACTTACCGGATACGACATACGTGTCAGATTGGCTTCCAAGACGCTGTTCATACACACTTGATTGTTTCTGGAATCTCCCGCCTTCGCCCATCCGTTGATTTTGCTGATTGTACTGGAACCGGGGGGAGAATCTGTGCGTTTGTGTATCACTTGTGATACATCACCGTCCAAAGGACAAAGTGTTTCTGATTGTTTGTGGACGTGCGTTTGCCAGTTAGACAGAGTTTCGTTATGTGGAATTAAATCACAGAGGGTAGTAGTTAGTGTTGCGAATCCACATGAATGCTTACGTTTATTGTAAATAGTATTCGCTTTTTCACGTCGTTCAAGGCTGTCTGTTGAATTTACCAACTGATCATTGGCAGGTACAATTAATGTAAAAGGGCCACCCCAATCACTAACAGTTGCTTCGGCAAATCCCACATTTTTGTCTTTGCAGTCAAATTCATCTACAACATTTTCAACCATTTCTGAATTTGTTTCCTCCGGGTGGCACACAGGTACATTTGTTTCTTCTTCTGATGTTGCAGCTTTTAGGGGTTTGAGCTGCTTCGTGTGTGTAGTCCATTTGGCACCCTCAACGTAAACGGCACGGTTAACAGTTCGCGCGTCGTACCGCGTGGGAAGCTGTCGCTTGCGATGTTTGGAATGGGCCCAAAGAATGGCTGCAGTCAGGGCACAAACAAACGTAATTGCGAAGATAGCCACAAGTAAGGAAATAACAACATTGCTAAGATTCATATCTGACAGATCCCAACGATCGTGGATGGTATATTTGGCCGCGGAATACAAGCCTTCAAGAGAGTGTGTGTTGTTAACATTTGTATTGTTAACTGCGTTCCCCTTGAATAAAACTTGGTTGAATTCAGATGAATCAGCAGGCCATGCTCCCTTTGCAATGAATTTTGAAATTGGTTCAGTGACTTTTAACCAAAAATGGACGCCACTACTCAAAGACGGTTCACCGTGATCTACTGCTTGAACACATACACGGTACACACCAGATGGTGGATTCCAACGTATTTTCGATTGGGATGGCAGGTTCCAATGCTTGACAAGCAAACGAGGTTGAAAGCGTATAGCACCAGTATTGGAATCAATATGGAATAGATCAGATCCGTTGCATTTCCCTATCATTTTGAACGTTAGTTCAGCGTTTTGGCCTTCATCAACATCATATGCTTTAACCTGTTGCACAACGGGGCTAGTTACATATCCGGAGATAAATGCTCGCGCTTCCTCAACATCGTTTGGGAGGGACTTCACTAGTTGGTCTGAGTAGATTACAGATTGGTGTAGATATTTGGAAGTATTTTTCAATTGCACAGATACTTTGTCACTCACATCAATCTTAACTGGAACGTACGATACAGTTGAGTTGGGTGAAGGATGCAAAATAACCGGTGCATTATCATTAATGTCAATCACGTTTATGGTAACTGTAGCAGTTGTTTTCAGTTGTATTCTGTCGTCATTATCGACCGCCAAAATTCGTAACCGAAAACTGGAAGTTTTCTCTCGATCAATTGCACGTGTAGTTACTATTTGTCCTGTTTCTGTAAGCTTAAAATACTGATGCGTTTCTGACTTCTCCAGGCCGTTTAGTTGTAGTCCGTCGTTCAATTTTGACTGGCCGTTCTGTAGACTGGTTGGCAATAGGCCACGAATTTTAACTTTACCCCCTTGTCCGGTATCCGCATCAGTAAACCACAAATTTCCAACCGTTGTTCCAACAGGTACATGCTCTACAACTGTAAGCGTTTGTGGACTGCTTAAAATGGGGGCGTTATCATTTATATCCATCACCTGAATATGAATCGTCGCAGTTGCACTATTCTTCTCGGTCTCCTTACCATGAGGATTATCGACTGCCAACACCGCAAAAACAAACGTGTTTGCTAATTCGTAGTCTAGAATCTTTGTCAGAAACAAACTCCCGGTCTCTTTGTCAATATTGAAGTAGTCTCGGAAGCATATTTTGGAGCAATTTTGAGTTGTACTGTGATGTGCAATGGTACTCAGCTGTAGTGAATTCAGATCCGCTAACCGATACGTAACATGACCATATTCATTGCTGTCGGCATCGTCCGCAGTCACAATCATGATGAGTTTATTCACTGGTTCAGTTTCGCTGATACTCACGTTGTACTGTTCACTGGAATCGGGAATTGGAAATCGAAAAACTGGGCTATTATCGTTAACGTCTTTGATTGCAACAGTAAGGTTAAATCGTCTTATTTGCTTATGCTCGGCAGCATCAACACATGCAATTTCATAGTGCAGTCTTGGATATTGCTCGTAATCAATGCTGTTTGTCGTGTACAAGCTGAAAGTAGTGTTGTCTATGGATTTCTCAAAACGTAACGGTACCGTTTGGTATGGGTTCGGGTCGCAGTGAACGGAATGCATAGAAACTTCGTCCAAATCACGAACAATCAGACGTAGGGCCAACTGATTTGAGGCACTGTTTTCCAAAATTGTGTGGTTTAGTTGCACCACAAGTTGTGGTGCATTGTCATTCATATCACGCACATATATCGTTAGTTTCATGGTGGAAGACAGGGGAGGGTTACCGGCATCATAAGCCACAAACTGCAGATCAATTTGTCGCTGCTGATACTGCTCATAGTCTAACATTTGACGCAGGTGTAACTCACCGGTGACAGGATGAAAGGAAAAGTGTTTTGCTAGTGAATTAGGTAAAGCCGCAAATGCGGGTTCCATAGAGTAGCGCACAAGTGCATTATCTTCGGAATCTGCATCTGCAGCGTGAACTACATAAATGGGTGCTTTGTACATTGTATTCTCTGCAATGTGTATTGAATCAACTTGCTTATCAAATACAGGCGGATTATCGTTTAAATCTGTCAGGTGAATTAAAAGCAACATATGTCCCGTTAACGCTGGCTGTCCACCATCGATTGCTTCTAGTGTCAGCTTAAATATGCGTTCAGTCCACTGGTCGTAGTCCAGAAATACACCCGATCGTATATTGATACTAAGATGACCTGATGAGATATTGCTGTTCAGTTGAAACGTGGTTTTCGCCAGATAATTTCCTGTCAGTTTGTAGGCAACCAGACCATTGGGATCCGAATCGACGTCACATGCTGATGGTAAGTCGTACCTTTGTCTAGGCACACCCAGTTGGGTAGACGCTGAAGTTAGTTGTAATCCGTTATCTTCGGGAATCCACAGTGAGAATATTTGTTGCGGAAATGTGGGCGTGTTATCATTAGAATCATGAAATTGTAAATTTACGTGAACATTAATGGTTTTCCAGTGGGGATGAATAAATAAAACACTGACTGTTAAATTACATACAATTAGTTTGCAGCAGTTTAAAGGGCCACAAATCTGGTCTGGATCATCTCTATCAATTGCAACCTGAGTGAACAAATCACCAGTATCAGATGCACGCAACAAGCGTGGCGCCAGTCCGATGGAATCCAACACAGTCGAACTAACTGTCAAATCCACACCATTGCTCAGAGGGAAGTCCGGAAGTTGTGTTGGTATGTTTCCTATGAAGTGATCGGCTGGAAGTTCGTCCGGTAACACAAAATTTACTCTGTAGTATTCCGAAGTAGATTTAGGCGAGCGGGAGGATTTTTGAGAACGAAAAATTTGACCGTTTATGTTGGATTTGATGAACAACAGTAGAAGTAGAGTAAACAAAAATTGTGGCTGAGGGTTTGTGAGGAGAACAAAGTTACGAAACTTTGACATATTTTTGTGCCGGTAAGTCTGCAGTGCTATTAATGTTCCAGCATTTGGAACTTCCTACCCGGGAATTACCCCATCTTCTTCATTCGTTTGTTTGGAAAGATTGTTGTCTGGAACCATTGGCGTTCAAACTATTCATTTGGGACCAGTAGACAAAGCTGCAATAAATTGGAAAGAATGTTTACCGGAAATTAACGGAAAATGTATTGTAAAGTAAAATTTATTGGTGATTGTCGAATAGCTCACTTTGTTGGTAGTATTGAAGCTCTAATCTCCTGTCCCTCAGAAAAGTCCTCGTACCGGTTTGTAATTTTCAAAAATGAAGGTTTTTATTCCAAAAATCGAGCATTTTGTTAACTGTTGCAGATAGTTCGTTTATTATAAACTTAAAATCAATAAAACCACCTACCATTTTATCAGGTTGGGTTTATTCTCAAGGATTGTTGGAGTTTTTGGACATGTTCTCTTTTGTTTTATATTTTTATTAATCGATAATCAAGTTCTCCGTACTACTTATAAAGTTAGATTTCTTTTTCAATGAAAGGAGAATTGTTTGCCTGCAAATGGTTCACAACAAACGGTGTCGGCAATTGAGTATTTTTAAACTGAATGTCACTTCGCTCTTAAAATTTGTCTGAATCTTGAAAGCGCATTACTGAAATGTGGTATTGAACACTAAGTCTTAGACAGGCAGAGGGTAGTTTAAAGGAATATGCAACTGAGTTTGAAGATTGTGGATGCTGTCCTGAAATCGACTGTTAGTCAAAAACGTTTATCAGACGGACCGCGGTTTGTACCTACAAACTGTTTCTGTTCTCGACATTCGTACGAACACACCTTTGACGAAGAACTTATGATGATCTCAGATGAATACATCTCTGCTAGAGATGCAATGGAAAAATCATGAAAACTGCAAAGCAGTACACTGTGAATGACTTATATAATAGGATCATGTTTTACATTAAGACGTCAATAGTGATTGTGCAAAACGTAAAAAATTTGCTTATTTTGTCCTCAAGACGATAAAGATTCCTCCTAAGTGCGGCTGCTGGTTAGGCAGGTGAACAACACAACCTTGTCATCCCGAATAAAAATTGTCGGAAAGCATGCTGTAAGAGTTTACCTAGATGATAGCTGCTAGTGGTGTATCTACAAAGCACTGGCTATAAAAAGAATTATTGAATTTATTAATAATAGGTATGTCTAGTAATCGCATAAGGCGTACCTTTTCATCTAGATGGTTGCAGGGTTAAACTCCGAGCTGATGCAGTTAATCAGTGTAATCTGATTTGGAGAAGATACTTTTGTTGGCTTCATGTCCAATTACTGCCTTTCCAGCTCCATCTCCAACTTCCTGTTTAATAGGACCGAACTAATGAGTTTGTGTCGTCGGTGTAATAACTCGCTGATATTGTGAAGGATTTTAGGTCGTCATGATACACACGCTGTAAAATACATTATAGTAACAAAGTGTTGTGTTTTCGATGGTGAAAAGTTGCCGGAAGCATATAACGCATATTTTGGTTGCTGTCACTCATAAGATATGCGTACCCGGTGAAGTTAGACCACCGACCGTACCAAGGGGTCTTCACGTCACCTGTGATCTACGGGCTTCACTTTGTCTGAAATAGACAACTCGACTGACTCAAAAGTGAGTTGGAATCTACACAACTTAGTAAACACTAAAAATTCAAAAGATTTCAATCTGGACTTAGAAATATCTAATCACACTGTTTGACCGTTAAAACAACTTATTAACTGACTAACAGAAGTCATAAGAATAACGTGCTTTATCAGTAAGTTGGAACTTTTTACTTAAAATCAAACAAATATTTGCCTGAAACGTTGTTCGGACATGGACATTTTTTTATGCCTGGGTGGTTTTACCGGGTGGTGAATGCCATCAACCTGACATAACCGTCATAGTTAATTGACCCAGCTGTGCTAGAACGCGTTGTGGGTGCATTTGTTCCCATAAACAAATTGTAACCAGTAACGACTCTCCACGGGTATCAAATATGTCAGTTGAGTAGGCAGCCAAAAAGTTCATTTAAAATGACTGACGCAAGGTGTTCCAATGGTCCAGCCCGAGCAAAAGTAGACACTAATTTTCTGGAAATATTAAAATTTATCTGGGACAGTTTTTCACAAATGTTACTTGCATGAAAATTTCATGCCGTTAACAAAATTGAAACAACGAATGTATTCTTTTATACCAAAACATCGGTTTCTTAAGCAAACAACCTCCATCTTTTTTGACAAAGTTAGTTTCCGCTACATAAGCAAACATTCGTGCGAAACCAATTTTCCGTGGAGTGATTGACATTAGGTTGACGATAATAAACGGAACATAGACGAGACAGATACAGAGTAACATAATTGAGCTGATAAATTTCCGTTTTAGCCATTCATGAACATACCTTCTGTTCTAAATAGGAGTAGGTTATTTCTCATAATGACGCTCAAAAGCTTGTTGCATAATTCACCGCCGGGCGAAATAAAACACACACAAACTGCTGTAAGTTATCAGAAGAAGAATTAACGCGGTATGTGGTGGAAGCATATAGCAAGATCTCATGTTGAAGGAACTCAAGTTGTCAATCTAGACAAGCAGAACTACAGATGCCCCAGAAGAACGAGACATTAGTAAGTATAATGTCATTCGTCACTCGCCATTTAACAGTTACGGTGTTCATGGTCAGTACATATTTAGCGAATCGATGACCACGATGTACTGACTGTTGTAAGTGATTATACCTGGATGTGCTAAGGGGATTTATGCAAAGGCGAATGATGCTATGACCGTATCTTCTGTGATTTCCTAAGAAACAAATTTGAATGCCCTGTGTAGAGGATACGAAGACTCAGGTGTGTTATTGAAAACTTGTTTGGTTATAAGCAAGTTCGAAAGAGTCCTCGGTAGATACATCCTTGTTCAGTCTCAGATAACCGATTTTTAGCCGGGCTCTACAATACATTCAGTAGATAGAAAAACTGGTAGAGGTAGAATTTGTCTTCAAAGGTGAGCATCCTATCGATTAAATGAGGGGATCAGAACTGTTATTGGAGGTAAAATAACCTGAGTTCCGGTGCACGTAAACGCTAGTGTTACGGTGCCTTTGTTTTCGGTACCAGATTGCCATTTTCGAGTGCGTTTTTGGTAGAATTTAGTATTAAGTCGCTTGATTAACATATGGCTTTTTGGCAATATAATTTAAGAGCAACTGTTTTTGTCAAGTTAACGCAATATGGAGCGTTGCAATAGGTTCTAACTTAATTCTCGATACGCTATTAGAAAAACAATTTTTAGACGCTATAATTGACCACTTCTTTCGATTAAGCTTGAACTCCAAGGTTAGGTTAAGTTTTGTTTAAAATATTACCTTCTAACTGTGAATTTGAGAATAATCAACTAATCAATTGTGTTAACAAGTCTGGTGCACGAACAGCTTGTGGTCGATTATCAACTGAGATCTGTTTGTTCTACGTGAAAGCGGAATCCCACGGTACTTTATCGCTGTATTCTTGGGATAAATTGAGATAGGTTAAAAACAAACCTTGGACAGTGCAGTTGCCGGTAAATTCAACAAGCTGGGGCCAATACAGGAACCCAAGTAGGCGGATGACAACTATACTCGCCAAGACGTTATGAAATGAGTGTGATGAGCGGCGTAAAGTTTAAGAGCAAAAATACTTTGGGGAAAAGTGTTACTGAGCGATAAAACAAGCGAGCAAAATACACACAATATACACAATACTTGGAACTGGTCAGGAATGTAAAAACATCATCGACTACACCATTCCATATTTTCTCGTAAAGGCAAGGGGATTTACGGGTGTGTAGTTGATCAACGTAGGCACAACAGCGAAATGATTGGTTTCATTTGCTGACTGAAAAATCAACGCTGAATTTGAATTTTTGGTGCGTAGTCATCGGGAATTTCTGTGATTTTATTTAACGATTCAGTAGACGCTCAGAATCAGTGCAAAGTTGATGAAAATATTCACCTCATGTCACATCATGCATTTGAATACGACAGACTACTTCGAATTCATTAATTAATCTACTGAAAACTAACTGCCAATTAACCGGTTCACATAATAAGCAAAATTCCTTGATTATTGAGAATTCGCTTGACATGGGCTTGGCAAAATTCACGGTTGATCATATAAATTTTATTCAGATAATTATTACAGGGAACCGTTTTCTGAATGAACAGTAGACTGGAGTTTCGTCTTATTTAACTTCATCGGTAGTACATATACTTATCATGATTTTTTTACGTCGGACTAGGCTGCTGTGATGCAAGCCGTTGATCCGAATTGTTTTATGAAGGATTACAAGGAAATGTAAACTGGGTTCATAGTTTCGCCGCTGTTTATTTAGACTATTTTTTTGAATAATTTTAGTTCCAAACGGGCGAATTCGCTGTTTAACCGCCATCTCAAATGAATCTTACTGTTCCATACGACGCTATGACATAAACTAGGCTCGTTAATCACCCGAGATAACATTAATTTCAAAGTCAGACTTTGAGAACTTGTTTCAAACAGTTTTTCCCTTTGTGCAGTTGATCCAGGTCAGCACTGTTGGGTAAACTCGAGCAACATCTGGGTAATTTTCATCAGTCACATAAAGAAAATGATAAGTGAGTAGAAGTAGGAATGGGTGCGCATAGGCAAAGTAGTGGAGGTCTTCCAGTTGACAATCATAACTCGATTGTAGAGACATGTGTTAAGTGGCTGAGTAGTCGAACGCTTTCTTACTGAACGAAGAAACGAAATGGGCAATGAAACAGTGGTTAAGTGTGGACTCGCAATTGGCAGTTTCATAAGTGAATCATATGTCGTGCGTATGCCAAATGAAATGCGGTCAGTCAATTCAAAGTTGATTCACAGTAAGGGCAAAGATGAAAGGGGCACACCAAAACATTTTGGAAGACAAAAATTATACGATGGTGAAAAAAAGAAAGATTACAAGTAAAATCAGTACTGATTGGTCCATATCTAGTACAAGCATACAAGTGAAACTTCACTGCCATCGGCTTATTGAAACACAGTGGTGTTTTTGAAGGTAAACGGTTAGCGCCTAAGGAAAAGCCAAAGCGAGTTTATTCATAGTCTGCTCAACAGCAAGGAAAGCCTTCATGAAGTTTACTTTGTGACGGGATTCGGGTAGATGCTTTGTTATGGTACTCTTAACTGTCCCAGTTTTGACAACTAGAATTCATTTGGGGATGTGGTCCTAGATTCTAATGTCTAGTGCTCTAATTGTACAACCCGTCTGCTGTAATCCGCCTATACAGATACATTTATAATGCCTGATTTGGCGAATGTTGGCATGTGATCTTTTCTGGGAGTTAAACGCACGCACGACATTGTAGTAGGTCACAGTGAGTTTCCGTGATACATTTATTTGTCTCGGTGCTGACTTCAACCTTTGTTCTACTAAGAGTTCTATTTAAGAGATAAATATGTACAACAAGTTATGAGATTGTTTTGCGATGGCTGGCCAAACGTCAATTGGTTACAAAAGTTTTTCGCCAGAACGTACGTGTTAACTATTTCGAATGAGGATATGTATAGCGAAAATTGAACACCTAGGTTATGTTTTCGTCTGAACACATCTTGAGAACTGTGTGACGTAATGTTTGCACAAGCTTACGTTTGTACATGAAGTGTGCAGAGTTTTTGAGAAGCAGTGGTTAATCAGTCCAGTTTTTTATTGTTAAATACCTTCATAAAGCAAGCTATATTGTCGCGCGGTAAGTCCGACATCCAAACACGGCAACTGATTTTCTTCTTTGATTTCATTAATAAAACAAACGATGGGGTACAAACTGTTGATTTGTATGTGGGCAAATTTATGGTAACTGTACGATTCACAAATTACAAAAATACTCTCTACCTACGTTTTTTTACAGATTTGTTAAACCTATAATATTCCGCGCCTTCTTATGTGAAGCCGTAGATATATCTGTCAACACAGACCCAAAATGGCCTATCACGTCTATATTATCCACTCGACGACAGCAGTGTCCACCTTACCCGTTTTGTTGAGAATGATTACGCCTAATTATCTGTCGCGGGAAGTAGAAGGGTCCATTTTTAAATCTCTCAGTGCGTCTATGTGTTCCTTTACCAGTAAACAACTGCCAGATGGGTGTTCTTTGATACTGGTATGTCAAGTTAACGAATTTGGCTGTAAACCCCCTATACGCTTCCGTCCACACTGCTTCTAATTGTTCCAGATGATCACATATCTATTTATTCGGGGTGTTTTCTGGCGCAGGGTTGACAAGTGATGGTCAAATATAAAGCTTTAGACCTACCGAACACTACACAGAAGAAAACCTCATCGGTAGATCTACATTTTTATTTCACTAATTCTTAATAGCCTACCGTTGATGTTAGTGCACAGGATGCGAGCTGTCTCAGAAACGTTGAGTTGTTGATGCGTTTTCTGAAGACGTTGCGCAATCTACAATGCTGTTGATAGCTTTTGAACTGGCAGAATCTTTTTTTCCGTTCAGATATGCACCATATTTCTTGATGTGCCCACCTACAACTTCCTCCTATTTATAGTTGTGTCTGAGGGTTCATCCTTCTATGAGTATACATATTTCTCTCTCATCTCATTGTTCTAGTATTTAACTCCTTGTGACGGTCAGTAGTATCAAATTGTGCTACACAATAAAGAACTTTCTAGAACATGTTCATTTTTACCCCTTCACTATTTACTCGGTACTTACTTGTAAACCTTAAACAATAAATGCATACTGTTCCTATATTTCATACTTGCCAGCCAGCGGGAACAGAATGCTTGAGTTAACATACTGTAAGCTTATATTGATCGGCCGGTGTATATAATTAAATACTCTGTTGCAGTTCGATGTAAGGATGATATTACTAGGAAACGGTTTCAGAGGAAACATGAGCCACTAACTTTTGGACAGATGTGTTGCAAATTTGGGGCTTACGGCTGCCTCATATTCTAAAATAAAACATTGTATCAACTCACAGACGAAGAAGTCAACCGTGACTAAAGGCTGACGCTAGATTTGTCGTATAGTTATTCTGCCGGGCTACGTATGATTCCGAAACATCAATATATCCTATTTATCGCTGTCGTAAAATTGTGCTAATTTTCTTTGATGTAGATTGTTCTCAATCCGCATCATCTTTTCAACCACTATACCAATGTAACAGTAGGATGATATGAAAGTTTTGTTAGTTCATTCATGAAAAATAACGTGACCTGAATTAGACTTAATTCGCAGTTGCCAACAGCGTTGATGTTCTTAAGGTAATTTTAACCAATATGTTTATCACTTGATCATGACCTTCCGTGTTTCTGTCAATAAGAAGAATGTTGCTTAGTGTATTTACACCTTCCGACATTGAATTTGTTTTGGAAAACCAGCAAAATACAGGAACCACAACTAACACATCACAAAGAGACAAACTTGACAAAACGAGCATGTTTTTGGTTATTCATCGTTGGGTTAACTACAAATAGTATTATACCTCTGAGTCCCTAGAGTGAACGCCGTACTATTTCCAGGTTTGTTGTACAAAACATAATTACCAGAAAGAACATTATTAAAACTGGGCACAATTTGACAACCGCAGCTCCCGGCGTGGTTTAGTGGTCCTAGCGGTAGATCGCTGACACACTTGGGCTTGCATTTTCTGCTGCTAGTTTGAGTTCAGCAGATGGCCGGATTTTTCATAAATGGTTCTAATATAAACCTCAGTCAAGTCAAAACAGGTAGAAAAGGATGTACCATGTTGAGAATAGTGATAGAGTTGATAGTTTGGATTAATATTCTAAGTTTTTTGTTGTTCGCCAAAGGCGAAATTTAAAATACAAATGTTTCTTTAAGGCAGCACACACATATCAGCAACAACCGTGAGCAGTATGTTGTTAAAAATGAAAGCACAGCCCAACTCAATCAACGCAGGAAAAGTAGTGTACAAAATTTGGACGTAATAACTGCACAACCCTTATGTTCATTAAGCTGGATGAAAGATATCTACACCACTTCGTGAGCACGAATTAACCATCGAGAAACAACACATTCTTGTCTATCTACGTTCATGAGAACCAAACTTGACATGCGTCCAAAGCAGATGCTACAGAATTCCTTGTTCGTTTTTGAAAGCGTGATATATGTCATTCAATTTGATAGGAAAACACAGTGAGTTAGAGAATCTGCGCGAACGAATTGGAGGAAATAACTTAGAGGAACGCGAACTGTGCCATGATCAATTAACACTACGCAAGTGGATGAATGTAACAGTTCAATGGCCAGCTACCTACGGCAGATAAGTAGTCATCTGAAATTTTACAGAAAGATGTGGATGGCCCAGAAGAGATTGAATGAAGGAGAAAGGAACGGATTACCAGTGGATTTCGAGGACTGAAGTTTGAAACATTGGGGGGCCAGGGGATCAACCACAACAGGGAGTGGTCAATAACAGCCCAGGTGTACAAGTCACTTTAATATAATGTATAAAGTTGGCTATTCATCGATCTTCGCCAACCACAACGCTCAGTCCTACATGTCCAGCCCCTTATGCAATGATGATGCCATCTCGCTCGCAATCTAAATGTTGAGCTCGACAAATAGTCGAAGCCAGAAGAAGGTATAGTAAGACTGGTAGATTAGCCGAACATACCAGGGATGGATGGGCTCCATACATCCTAATTTTTAGTTCTGACTAAGATAAACTGAAGTTCCTAATACGCTGCCTTACTGTACATATCGGGTGGATTGATCACTGAAAAATGATTACTTCAACAATGATCAAAATACCACCTGCGTTAAATTGGTCCCAATAACTATGAACGAAGGAGTAGGGAGAAACGTCGATTTTGTTGGCTGTCATCAATGCTACAAATGCCCGGAAACTCTAATGGATGAATAATAATTGATAAAATGATTGGTTGAATACCTGCTCTGGAGACAGAAGGGTCTTAATCGTCAATTACATAGTAATGCACATAAATTTTATATGCTCTTGAGCCTCCGTTCTTTTTTGTTATTCAATTCTGAGATCGTATTGAATAATCACTAGGTGGCTTGTCAACCACCGTTGATCAGTTGCTTTCAGTCAGTCAGATAGAAGTGTAAAGTTGCCACCCGCTTAAAACAAAATATTCAGTACCTCAGTAGTTTGATGGACAGATATGGGAAACGGGTTGGATTAACTGGAATTGGAGAATTACAAATAAATGCAGGTGTGTAATGTTTAGTTAGTCTGCTGATTAATCAGTTCTGACGAAAATGTCCGATGCGATTAGCTGGGTCGCATATTCATCAGCGTATGTAGTTCCTCCCACTAGACATGAACTTATTGTACATAGAATGACACAGAATCATAAAGAAGGCTATCGCTTCACTCTATCAACACGCCAAATTTATTAATGAAACGTTCCTCTACTTTTACAGCGAGATGCCTATGCATAAAGTTTTTGTTGTGATGGTTCAATGGAAGCGTACGCTTATTAGAAAAATTCGTCATTTTATTGGTCACCAAATTCGTAAAAGGAGAACCACATTGTTCGAACAAGTTGCGAGAGCAATATTTTCTTAACAAAACTTTTCTCACAACAGGATTTCAAAGCTGGTTTAATGGGATTGTGGAAGACCAGTCGCATTCACAACAGCTCATGGAAAACGAACTAGATAAACATATATGTTTATCTGATAAAGGTAGACCCATTTTCAGTTCCAATTGAAACCTGAAGCAAGCCTAACGGTATTTACTTGAAAATTGACGCCTTAATGGCCGAAGTTTTATTCTTGTCTTGCCGTCTTTAGGACCGCAGTTGTTTCAGAAAAATGGATTTGGAATTGTGAACAGCTTTAGCAACCGAACTGGTTACAATGTCCTTAGAATGTTAGACAATCCGACGGTTCTTATCACATCTTTTGTTAAAAGGTGATCTCCCGTGAATAATTGCGTGGTTGTTGGCACTTGAATTAGATTGTTTTGACAAATAGATCATAGAAAATTTGATCTTCCATGCGTTGAGCTTCGTGTTGAGTAGAAGTCAGTGACCTGATTGCAGAAGATAACCTGATTTTAGAAACTAATTTTCTTAATTTTCAGGTCCCCACAATAAAACCTGATTTCTGTTATTACCATCTAATGAAGGGGCTAGTTCGCTAGCAAGTGATGAATGTGTGTGTGAACGAAATTAGAATTTAGAGAACTCCCTTGCCTTCTAAAGTATCCCAAGACGATGAGTCTCAAACCGACAATTCATCTTCAGTCTTGTCCTTATTTTGATTCGTATTTTGAACAGACGAGCAAAACCGTAATCTGTACGTGAAACCTCTTTTTCGCATGCGTATCAATTCTGTGAACATTACATGTGACAGGTTATCTTATCTGCGATTGAGTTAATTTGATTTGCAACTTGTTAGTGCTGATGGACAGAGTCCACCCGGGATGGCCAGTTTGGACTGGCTTTGAAGTTATGTTTGTGTAGCCTTTTGATTCTTTCTCTCAAGTTGACATTTGGCGATCGATTTCGCCCTTGTTTGACATCAACCAGGGTTAGACTACTTGACTGATCTGGAGGATGACTCTTCATGTTGCTAGCCTAAGCTGTTACCTTCCTAATAACCAGTTTCTTGCGTTTTGTTGGTCTACATTGTCTTTGCAGTTCGGATAAATTTATCCGCCAATCGCTCTATCACAATTGGCCTTACGTACTATTCGAAATTAAACGATTCAACAAAGCTAAGCTTCTATAGCACTCACAATGCAATAGCATTGATTGATTTCAAACACTTCAGTCGGTTGCCTTAAATGTTTCTTTGTAGTGGGCTATTAATTATCATCGCAAAATTATTTCTTAAAGATTGTTTGTTTGAAATTCATGTTGTTCGCACCAATTTTCCGTGAATAAATTGATGTTTTATTCCTTTTGTTGCGTTTGGGAATTTGGTTGTTCAGCAAATTTGCACAGCATGGTGGGTTTAGGCTTGTCTCTTTAGCGAAAGGAAACTGACTTGTTTACCGAAGAACAACATGGAAAACGAGCTTGATCTAGGTCACGGTCAGACCATTCGCGCATTCACAATCTTTCGTGGTCCTCTGACCAAATTCCGACGTCACTGTGAATACTTAGCTAAATCGCTTCTGTAGATGGGAGATTCATTGACGACGTCAGATAGTTCATGCTAACAAAGTCTTTCGCTTTAAATCTAGAGACAAGAGCCTCAGTTGTAACTACCATGTGTGACGCAGACAATAATATAACAGTTAGACGGTTTCCTAACTCATAAATAAAACCGGTCTATTTGAAGTATTGATGAAAACGGCTGTAGTTTTTGTTTTTCGTCGTTACCAACACTTCTTCTAAAAGTTAACCCGTCGATTCTCAAGCCTTACCATGTTTGTTTGCTCTAAATCGAACCGGAAGTAAACGTCCATTGTTCTATTTATGACCTGGGTTTATGGCATGAAATGTTTGGCGGTTAAGCTTGCTTGGTGCGTTTCCAACTTTTATGTTGGGGTGCACCGGATGGTCAGTGTTTTCTCAACGACCGCATCGATCACGACAAAACCTCGTAGTAGTTTGAGGCCGTGCTTTCTGTTTTAAGCATTGTCTACCTGGTTGTTGGCTTAACTTGTCAAACTTTCCCATTTTTCGGGTTCTTTCTTAATCCCATTTGTGTTGTGTTGATAATTTCCGACTTTCTTTAACCAATGAACTAACCAAAATCACTGGACACACATTTTATATATATGTAATTCTTTAGTATCCAGCTTTACGAATAACCAGAAACTGATTTATCTTGCAGTCGCTCAGTGAGCAAGTGGACACTAATCGCCCAGTCAGTTTATAATAATACCTATGGGTTGATTTTATATATGGAGTAGATTACATGGTCCTATTTGCTACACATTGAAGTCTTCATATGGATGGCATTCAGAACTCACATTCTTGTTTCGTAACTGAAGTGCTGTAGGTCCCAGTTTTACTCATCGATCCACTGTCAGCTGTTGGTTTACTTTAAGAACATGAAAAATGATATTCTTTTGCTTCTTGTTAGTTTAATTTACATTACTGTTATTTTTAGTGCCAGCTCAAAAAACGGCAAGAAAACACTTGCTGAAGAGGGCGACTCTGTTGGTAGCAAAGTAAAGGTCACGTAGAGTGCATAGCTCTCCAGGTTTAGCGAGGAAGATTTGAACGTAGGAACATCGTAAGAGTGGATAATGAAACGGAGTAAACAATTGCAGTTTCACGTAGACATGTGATTGTGTTAGTTTGTTCGCCAGCAAAAATTGCAGGCTGTTTTAGTAATATCACCTAGATTATGACCATCACGTTGGAGTTAAGATTGCATAAGATCACCATGAACGAAATGATTAAACCAACTAGTTGACTTGTTCCTGATAAGTGTAGAAACGATTTCAACTAATGTTCAATCTCCAAAACCATCCCGTACATCCGTAAGTGATTAATAACTGAATCCAATAAATCGAGCAATTTATGCCAATAATGCATATTACGTGTGTGCTTTCGAACACTAAAAAATTCATGCCGCTCTCTTTTCAGTATTTTGATGTTAAGTCTGAATTATGAAAGTTTAAATTTCTAGAAAAAGCCTTCACTCCATAGTACGTACATAGTGTGCATTGCAGTCACTGTAGATGCGGGCAAAAGTGACAGCACTGGACAATTATCAGCATAATGGATGCATGCTGCTGGTAGAATAACTTGGTAATCCTTCAATAGACTTCATTTCCAGCGCACTGTCATTAAAGCTTATCTGGAATGTTAGCGTTATCATTTTCAGGGCAAGTCAGCCAGTTAGCTGTTACCCGTCTAGGAATTTATAAAGGCCAGTTCCATGTTTGAACTACCTGGACGCATCTGGCAAAAATTTCAAGTCAAGATCTAAAGTAGTGAACTCCTAGAGTACACCCGCGTATGACAGTTGTCAGTTTTTTCTCTGTAGATACTTCAGACAAGTAAATAAACTTTGGCGTGGGAGCGCCCAATTTGAAAGATCAGCGGATTTTATCTAGACCTGCTTTCGCTAATTCAAATCCAACAAAAGCCGAGATGTTTTGCAGTTGTCATCCCTGAATTGTCAAATTTCAGAAACTATTGAGTTAACTGATAAAAGTAAAGTTACTCGTATTGTATTACATTTTATTTTTCTATTCAACTATGAAGCGATTGTACAATCTTTTCTCCTTAGGCACTAAACAAATTCAAGCGCTCTTCAGCGGCTTTAGTTAAGTGACTGCTGTTCTCATCCACAGAGGCTAAAACAGGCATGAACTGTCCTCAAATAGAACGCCAGTTTACGACTGACATGCGTGAGCAAAAGCAAGTTTAATAATCCTTAATCAGTGATGTTGAATCTTATCATACTAACCTGTGAACCATGTAGCAGCTAGCGATTTATATCCTCGGATCTCACAGCATTTTTACAATAAGCCCGTATAATTCAAGACTGTCCATGCACCGACTGGACTATATTTTATGATGTACTGAAATAGTTGCCCTAGGGAATCACAACACATTTTTGCAAGTTTCAAAATGACTGTTTGTAATCCACCCATTGTACTGGAGACGAATAGAAGTTAGGAGAGCAGCAAAAATCTGTTGTAATTTTATTCTGATTTCCTCATTTCACCGTATAAAGTTAGCAAGTGCAAATCTGCGGTAGAATTTTATGGCAAGGATCAATCTGCTAAATGCTTTAAGATTAAATTTCACCACAATATTTATTCGGACATAATTTTGCCTAACTGTCCGAGTTGGCTTGCCAAAACCCCAAGTTTACTAGTAGGATTAGCGTAAAACTGCAATACCTAACGTTTACTGCAACCTGATGCAATATTCTGTTTGTAACTTCTTCGTGGCCAAGACTTCCCACAAATGTTTATGTTTCAAACAGTTTTACAGGAGATTTCTTAATAAACTTGTAACATTTGATGGACCATGATTGAACCTAGATTTTGAGGCACCAACGCAGCTGGATGCCACCAGCTAATGCAAAACGGGAAATGGGCCATCTTATATGATTTTGGGTTTACAAGTAATTCGCCGTATGGAACTTTTTGACATTTACAAAACTCAATCATTTACTGTGTTTTACCCAACGACGCAGAACTGTGATCATTCCATGCAGGTGTCAAGAATGACCTAATCATAGGAGAAATATATTTCTTCTTTTGCTAATTGAACCAAATAATTACCTATTAGGATGCATGTATTGTAAATGTGTTAAAAATATTATACACGATTCAGTACTTGGTGAATACCTTTGGCCTATAGGTGATTAAATTTAAGTTCATTTTAAGATAATACCAGCTTTTCAAGTCATATGTTTAGCATAATTCCGAAACATATGGATGAGAAAAATTGAAACTGCTCAATGTTTGTTTGACTATTATTACTCATGCAGGTTTGGAAAATAGGACTATCATAGTCGACTGGCGAATACGTAAGTAATACATAAAATCACTATTAATGATTAACCGATCGAAAAATAAAATTTGCTGCTTTGTTTACTTACATTCCGTAGTAGCTGAATAAGGTGAGTTATATGTGAAGAAATCTATTTTATTTAATAAATATGTTTTTCTTCTTATGCTGATACGAGCAAAAATGTCAGTAACGTGTGGATGCAGTGAATATCTCATTAAAACAATTAATTGCTTACATCTAACGTAAATACATTTGTAAAATCAAATATTCACTGCTTGGCGTATTACAGTAAGTGTAACTCAAGCGTCAAGTATCAACTCACCCCGTACACGATTACAACGAAGATAACTTTGAAAGTATCGATTTCAGCTTTTTGTAAAACTTTTAAAACTGCGGTGATAAGTGTCGTGAGTGTTAGGTTTAGTAAACGTAACTTAGCTATCCCCAAGATGCGCGCTAATAAGATTTCATTCCACGTGTTCGAAATGGTTTGCCAGTTCTAATATTCATAAACATTCAGTTCAATTTCGGCTCTCCCTCTGAAAAAATATTCTGATTGTTCACAATCATTCGTGAGCCTTGAACAAGTGAGTAACATTTGAACAGTGGCCTCTTTAAGTGGGCGGTAAATAAACAAAAGAAAATACAGCTAAATAGTATCGATCGAGGTCACACTTAAATATTTTCAATATAATTTTCATCTGATTACAGTAATCGTTTTTCTATTAATCTTATTGCCAAGCTCTGCTTAAGTAGGTGCAACCGATTTAAGTTTCACATTTGCCGGAAGTCATCAATAGATGATATCCTTGTAACAATCTAAGGGTGAACTCTGGCCTATGCGCTTTAACTCATAGTATACAATGTGTAGAATGTGAATCTGTGTTTCCGTCCTCAAGGTTAGCTATACATGTGTATTTGAACAGAGTATCCGCAGTGTTATTCTTAAAACATATCTCTTAGTCAATACTTTTTCGTTTGTTCATTAGGATATATGCTGTCTAACCTTTGGCCATTGTTGCATAGTTTTGAACGTGTACGATAATTTATAAGTAGAATTCACAGATCAAGTTCAACCAGCAATGAAACGCGTTATCTGAATCTATGGTCAAGACTAAGTGAACTGAAAATGTTTAGAGCACCGTTTGATGTAAATGTAAATGAGGACCGACAGACCGATCAGTATATTGGCCACCTCTTTAAAAAATTATAACCGACTGCCGAAGTCAGATTATTTTCATCTCCTGTTTGTAAGCATCTCATTGAACGTGTCATTATGATGCCTTATTGTCATCTTGTCTTCACTGTTGAAACTCGAGAGGCTTATGCTTGTTTTCTTATTAAGATGTTCCCTAATTGTTGGGGTCTTTTCTCTACAATTCTGAACAGTTTAGTACGAGAACAGAAAATCCTAAGCAATGGGTCGTTCGCTGATCATTATAAATCTACCAACTAATAAACCAACTTCAACATGCAGATTTTACAGAGTTTAAATTTGCTGGGTGCAGAATAGATTTCGGAATGTGCAAAAGATATGCACGATTCAATCATTCTTCAGCTGCAGGTGGAGTCATCTTTTGAGGTATGATAAAACATGCATGGTTAAGTTAAACATTATACCTGCAAGATGAATAGCATTTAATTTCCGTGTTTTGAATTTAACGAAATCTTATTTCCTTGAAGAAGCTCAAAATATTTGTTAAATTGTCAGCTTTCTCTTAGAACTATAAAACAAGATGGCGGTTAACTTAAACAAACGAAGGCTTGACATAATGGAGGAAGATTTGTAGCCTGTTCTGACATGCTGTGTTATTGATCCTACGAAACCAAAGGTCACAGAAATGGATGATGTTTACACCAAATGGATCTCTCTTGGTCACAAGAAAATCCAATTTGAATGATACATCCGCTCTCGTTAATCGTTTGTTGTCGGTAAACGATTTTTGTCTATTTGAAATGAGCTCACAAACCAAAATTTACCACTTGTGATTTTTGATTTTAAAATGTTTGGTTTAATTGTGACTGCTTTTTTGCACGACCATCTTTGCTGAATTAACGGTTGAATTACTGAACTGTTGAAAGTTTGACTTTTACCGTCAGATATTTATTTTACTCATTTCCATATTCCCATAAAATTTATTAGGAATCGATTATGCGAACAGCTGTTTTCAAGCTTTTACAACTAAATAGAGTACATGTGTATGTATAAAAAATAGAACAAGTCGAATGGTTCAGCAAAGTTATAGATGTGGGACGGATCACAGTCTACTAGAGAGGATGACTGTGACACTGTCACCCGTTCTTGACGTGAGGCATGCGTTCGTCGGTTTCAAGTGGTTTACACTTGTTTGGGTTTAATGCGGCTATGAAATAGTTAGCCAAGTGAGATGTAGGGTTTATACGAACTATTTTTGGCACACAGACAGGGTTTATAGATTCTTACGGCAATAGCCTCGGTCATTGATAACAATCGCAAACTGATAGCTCTGGAACGGGATTGACAAACTTTGCAGATGACACAGAATGCCTTATCTGGATCAATTTGGTGGCCAGTGTTTATTAAGTGAGAACCAATTGCACTGGGAAAGGTCTTTCTCGAACCGTTGAATTGCCATTTTGGGAGGTGTATACAACTCCTTTCCGGAAGCCGCCTTATGGTTCTCCTAATGTAACCGGCTTGATAGCAACAAGTGTGAGAATGTCGTAAATTCAACAACACTCCCACCTCCCTCCAGTAGACTGTGGTCCGTCCTACGTCTATGATTTCAATGATCCATTTGACTTGCTCTAATTATATATATATATAAATCGAACGTACCCCATGCAATTGAAAAAGTCAGAGCAGACTAGTCGAAAACGGCCATTTGCATAATTGACTGCTTGTATCTTTGAAGCGTCTACTGAACTGTATCGAGAAAGCTTACAATATGTAATACTTATTTTACAGAGAAGCAAATATTAGGAAATGCATCATTTCCTCATCCACAACGGCTGCGTGGTTCAAACAGTAAGGAGCGTATATTGCTATTGCGAGGCAACAAAACCTGCTGCACTCAAAGTGCTACCCACGGATGGTCGTGAATTCTTGATCCAGTTTCAGTCGAAGTGAACTGTCGATTAATATGAAGAATTGGATTGCGGACTAACGACTGGAGAGACATGGCTATATATATATATTACTGGTGAGTAGTGGGGGGATTTTGATTTTCATACAGATTGAACATCACCCACAACTGATCACAACTTTCGCATTCCCATAGACTTTCCAGTCGGCCCCTTTCGAACAGAGGAAGCACCAGACTCGCGTTTCGCTCTCATTAGAGCACGTCAGTAGTGCATATCTTTGCCACCGCCACCGCTGTCACCAGTAATCAAGAATACTGCTCAACAAGTCAATTATGTCTGTGATTTCAACCTGGAGAAAAGTCCTAGTCGAGGGTTATTCGGTTGAAAGCACCAGACTCGCGTTTCGCTCTCATTAGAGCACGTCAGTAGTGCATATCCTTGCCACCGCCACCACTGTCACCAGTAATCAAGAATACTGCTCAACAAGTCAATTATGTCTGTGATTTCAACCTGGAGAAAAGTCCTAGTCGAGGGTTATTCGGTTGAAATTAACAGACAGTAACTCTGTCCTCTCTCGAGGAGATTGGACAACCTGATCAGTACTCACAAGCGAAAGTGGTTGATTGTTCACATGCGATGATAATTCGGTTGTGCCTAATGCGAGGTCAATGGCACAGTGGTAGACACGGTTGCCTCCTGAACAGCGTGGCCGGAGTTCTAGTCCCGGTAGGGGCCGACTGGTAGGTCTATGGGAATGCGACAGCTGAGAGCAATTATGGGTGATGTTCA
>JTDE01000361.1:157146-170420 GCA_014338405.1 Paragonimus skrjabini miyazakii
CGCCGAAGTCAGATTCTATTCATCTCCTGTTTGTAAGCATCTCATTGAACGTGTCATTATGATGCCTTATTGTCATCTTGTCTTCACTGTTGAAACTCGAGAGGCTTATGCTTGTTTTCTTATTAAGATGTTCCCTAATTGTTGGGGTCTTTTCTCTACAATTCTGAACAGTTTAGTACGAGAACAGAAAATCCTAAGCAATGGGTCGTTCGCTGATCATTATAAATCTACCAACTAATAAACCAACTTCAACATGCAGATTTTACAGAGTTTAAATTTGCTGGGTGCAGAATAGATTTCGGAATGTGCAAAAGATATGCACGATTCAATCATTCTTCAGCTGCAGGTGGAGTCATCTTTTGAGGTATGATAAAACATGCATGGTTAAGTTAAACATTATACCTGCAAGATGAATAGCATTTAATTTCCGTGTTTTGAATTTAACGAAATCTTATTTCCTTGAAGAAGCTCAAAATATTTGTTAAATTGTCAGCTTTCTCTTAGAACTATAAAACAAGATGGCGGTTAACTTAAACAAACGAAGGCTTGACATAATGGAGGAAGATTTGTAGCCTGTTCTGACATGCTGTGTTATTGATCCTACGAAACCAAAGGTCACAGAAATGGATGATGTTTACACCAAATGGATCTCTCTTGGTCACAAGAAAATCCAATTTGAATGATACATCCGCTCTCGTTAATCGTTTGTTGTCGGTAAACGATTTTTGTCTATTTGAAATGAGCTCACAAACCAAAATTTACCACTTGTGATTTTTGATTTTAAAATGTTTGGTTTAATTGTGACTGCTTTTTTGCACGACCATCTTTGCTGAATTAACGGTTGAATTACTGAACTGTTGAAAGTTTGACTTTTACCGTCAGATATTTATTTTACTCATTTCCATATTCCCATAAAATTTATTAGGAATCGATTATGCGAACAGCTGTTTTCAAGCTTTTACAACTAAATAGAGTACATGTGTATGTATAAAAAATAGAACAAGTCGAATGGTTCAGCAAAGTTATAGATGTGGGACGGATCACAGTCTACTAGAGAGGATGACTGTGACACTGTCACCCGTTCTTGACGTGAGGCATGCGTTCGTCGGTTTCAAGTGGTTTACACTTGTTTGGGTTTAATGCGGCTATGAAATAGTTAGCCAAGTGAGATGTAGGGTTTATACGAACTATTTTTGGCACACAGACAGGGTTTATAGATTCTTACGGCAATAGCCTCGGTCATTGATAACAATCGCAAACTGATAGCTCTGGAACGGGATTGACAAACTTTGCAGATGACACAGAATGCCTTATCTGGATCAATTTGGTGGCCAGTGTTTATTAAGTGAGAACCAATTGCACTGGGAAAGGTCTTTCTCGAACCGTTGAATTGCCATTTTGGGAGGTGTATACAACTCCTTTCCGGAAGCCGCCTTATGGTTCTCCTAATGTAACCGGCTTGATAGCAACAAGTGTGAGAATGTCGTAAATTCAACAACACTCCCACCTCCCTCCAGTAGACTGTGGTCCGTCCTACGTCTATGATTTCAATGATCCATTTGACTTGCTCTAATTATATATATATATAAATCGAACGTACCCCATGCAATTGAAAAAGTCAGAGCAGACTAGTCGAAAACGGCCATTTGCATAATTGACTGCTTGTATCTTTGAAGCGTCTACTGAACTGTATCGAGAAAGCTTACAATATGTAATACTTATTTTACAGAGAAGCAAATATTAGGAAATGCATCATTTCCTCATCCACAACGGCTGCGTGGTTCAAACAGTAAGGAGCGTATATTGCTATTGCGAGGCAACAAAACCTGCTGCACTCAAAGTGCTACCCACGGATGGTCGTGAATTCTTGATCCAGTTTCAGTCGAAGTGAACTGTCGATTAATATGAAGAATTGGATTGCGGACTAACGACTGGAGAGACATGGCTATATATATATATTACTGGTGAGTAGTGGGGGGATTTTGATTTTCATACAGATTGAACATCACCCACAACTGATCACAACTTTCGCATTCCCATAGACTTTCCAGTCGGCCCCTTTCGAACAGAGGAAGCACCAGACTCGCGTTTCGCTCTCATTAGAGCACGTCAGTAGTGCATATCTTTGCCACCGCCACCGCTGTCACCAGTAATCAAGAATACTGCTCAACAAGTCAATTATGTCTGTGATTTCAACCTGGAGAAAAGTCCTAGTCGAGGGTTATTCGGTTGAAAGCACCAGACTCGCGTTTCGCTCTCATTAGAGCACGTCAGTAGTGCATATCCTTGCCACCGCCACCACTGTCACCAGTAATCAAGAATACTGCTCAACAAGTCAATTATGTCTGTGATTTCAACCTGGAGAAAAGTCCTAGTCGAGGGTTATTCGGTTGAAATTAACAGACAGTAACTCTGTCCTCTCTCGAGGAGATTGGACAACCTGATCAGTACTCACAAGCGAAAGTGGTTGATTGTTCACATGCGATGATAATTCGGTTGTGCCTAATGCGAGGTCAATGGCACAGTGGTAGACACGGTTGCCTCCTGAACAGCGTGGCCGGAGTTCTAGTCCCGGTAGGGGCCGACTGGTAGGTCTATGGGAATGCGACAGCTGAGAGCAATTATGGGTGATGTTCAATCTATATAGCTATATATAGTTATAACTGAAGCAGATAAGACAAGAAAACAATACTTCTCTCGAACAAGGCTCGGGTTCTCAATATTTTAGCCACGTCAGGAATACAAGTCAAATGATTGATTCGGTTGCTAGTACTTTCGAAACGTAAACAGAAATTATATGGGAAAGGACACTGTGCGTTTAGTTGACGCTCATTATTTAATAATTCCTTGGTTAAGCCACATCCAGAACCATGTGCTGAGTCAGTTGCCTTATTTCATTCGGATTTGTTTGGCTGATGTTTGTGGAAGGCAATTGGATTAAGTAGTACCAACACATTCATTGAACTCGAAGGTTCTCCAACACTTTGGTTCATCCCTATGATATTAACGTTGGGTATCACGAGACATGTCAGCTGGTTGCTGAAAGCCACCTATACATATCTAGTGGTATCGAATATAAAACCCAGAAGGATAAACAGAATGATAAAATTCCTTGGTCTCTGATCTGTTGTTATGTAGCTGTATATGACATACATGATACTCAATATTTTGAATTCCATACTGTTACAGAAACCCTATGATTTGTTGTATTCTGTGTTAAAACTTGATACGTGTTGACCAATCAAGATCTTGTATTTGCTTGCAAACACTAAGAGAGGAGTCTACAGAATAAACGTCACGGTAGATGAAAATATGCAGACATCATATCTTTCATACTCGTCCATTGTTTCATTCCAATTAATGAACCAAGATAATTGCTCTCAGTTTTAGAATATAGTTCTATCATTATTATGGTCCGCAATCATTTCATGAGACTTACTTCCAGTGTACGTAATCGACAGGCGTATTCATTGTGGTTTCATTGAAACTTTTAGAAGATTTTAGGGGTGCTTAGTGATTGATTGGACACAATGGAGATTGCCGGTCAGACGTTGTATATTCTTTCTTGTTGATTTTGTACTGCGTTATGATTTTAGCTGGCAATAATTTTGTAGAGAAGTATCACCTGTCTGAATGAAGTTTACCGGTTCTATGTTTACTTGAAGTTTAAATTAGAACTCTGCCATATAACGTACAAACTCTATTCCTTTCGTAATAAAAGAGCGACGAGCGGAACGGAATTTCAACTAACTTATGAAAGCTCTCATTTCTACTTTGTTGAACGCTAATCTAAAAAGGTCTGTTGTGTAGTTCTGACACTTTAGTGGTTTATTAGAAAACTTTACTTCAGGCGAAAAGCTAATTAGAATGAGGGCACATTTGAAGTCACTTTATACTGTCGTTGGTAAGTTTACCGAACTGGTGATAAGAAACTTGCAAGCTGAGAGATAATTCTTAAAATTGCAATCAGTTTGACGCTCAGTTGCAGAAAACCTTCGTAAAAATTAGATAATGACATCATTTGACTGTTGTAGCTCGACGGTGTACTCAAGTCATTTGTTGCAACGTCTGTAAACTGCCGTTTGTTTTATCGTTATATAAGAAAACGGTGAACTAGTCGTTGAAATGAATAGAGTCGTTGTCACAGAAACTATGCGATGAGATGAAACTGAAAATAATAATTTTATTTTTTGAAGTTTGATACTGTGTGATGTAGTCTCCAGTCAGCATCAAGTTCCAGCTAGGGAAATTTTAGTTTTCACTCAAGATATCATTTTGAATAGCGTCAGTTGATTACCAGATACGGCAGACAATTCGATTATCTCAGAATATGCCTAAACAGTCACTTAAGAGAAACAACAATGAACATACTATTGAGTGAGTGAAAAGTTTACTTTGTTCTAATATCAAAAGACATCCTCTCGGTTAGCTCGTTCATACATTCGAATTGTTCCGGTTTTGTCAAGTATCACATTTAGCTGGAACATGCTGGACCAAGAATAACTCACGACTATTTGCCTACTATTGTGTGTGAACAACAAAGGACCTCATTACTTCTCTCTATTCAGGTTAAACGTTTTTTGGTACAATGAGGCTTCTAAGGCGTTTTACCAATAACAATCAACCAAAAATAGCTTTCCACCACATCGTACCAGTTATGAAAGTCGGCACTCACCAAAGTTTTTGATGAAGTGAAGAAGCAGATTACAACTATCCATGCAGTCTGTGCTTGTTTCCAATATCTATTGCCAGATCATTGCTACTTATGACTCGACACCGGAATAGAAAATACACGCCACACATCTGTACAATAATTCATCGTCTATCAAGTATCTCATTTTGATTGGTCCAGGATCTACCAATAAACACTCGACCAATTGTTGGACAACTATACAGTCGACCATCATATAGCACAGTCTAGAGAATTTTTAACATGGAATGCCACAATATACCTGCTTAATAAAAATGCTTTGTAAACACTTACAAGTTTTTCGATAATTATTTTCGTAGATAAGGTAATAAGGTATTTCTTTCCAAATATATAAACCAGTAATATAATTCATTCGGATTCTATACCCCTAGAAAGCATTCTATATGAAATTTGAATTGTTTGGTGCTAAAGAAGTTATGACGTGGAACTTTTCTTTCAGAATATAACTAATTTCATCAAGGGTTCAAAATTTTACTGAAACAGATTTTAGAAAACTAAAACAACATTTAATAAAGTTAACAGTTAATCTAGTTTCGCTTACAGTCTTTTGTGTTGCATAGCGAAGTTAAACGGTACACACATTTAGCCTATGATGCGAAACTGTAATTTGTTGATACACAGTTTGATTACAACAGCTGACATTTGTGTCTTCTACTAACAAGTGACATGAATAGTTTAGAATTAATTACGGCTCATTTGATGTTCGTTGCTAATGGTAAGAGGAGATCATGTTGGTTACGCATTCCAAAACCCGTCGAAGCAGACATACGTTATAATGGAAACCAAAGAACAAAGAAATGGTAACTTGTTTTGACCTGATGGTCATAACAGGCAAACTATACTTACTGAATACCAGGACCATTCAGAGCAATTTCTTACAATACCATTTTGAGCTATCCTAGGAATGGTTATTTCTCTTCCCATGTGTATCATAGAAGACTGAACAAATTGCCTCATCAGCAAGCCATATTCATTATGGACTCGCTCAACTACGTGTAATGAAAATTGGAGACAAACGAAATCTGAAGTGCTCCGATTTTCTTCTACGATGGCGGTTTAAGTCACTTTACATGGCACACTGCTTTCTTCTGACAGGTCACATAACCTAATGTGACTGAATGCTAACAACCTCGCAAATATAATAACCAACGTTGCGAATTAACACCACATTACGTGAACGTCTTCAAGTTATCACTAGCCTTCTGTGAACATCAGTCGGCTTCTTTTTATTAAAACTAAACAAACAGATAGGATATGCATACACAACCTCTGTTTTTTCACATTTTCGGTTGTTAAAACTTGGCACATTCCGCTCAGGTAAGCATAGTAGATGTATGATACACATATGAATTCAAATGAATAAGCATAGCACGGTTTACAATGTTGGATATAAACGGAGAGCATGTAGCCACAATATGCCGGTTAATGTAATGATATCAGTTCAGTTATGGTTCATCATGTAAACTTTTGCATATCAAACAAAATTTCCCAAGGATGTAAGTTTATTAACTTACAGAGATTTTTGTTTTAAAGGCTATCTGTACAATGAAGTTTGAAATACAGTTTTCATTTGGGATACAGCACAAAACCAGTTATTTACTTCATTTTAGCAATTGTGTTTTTGAAAACAGAACGTTACTACTTCACAATAAATGTATGAATTGATAAGATCATACGGGAAAAAATATTTCACATATTTCCTCCCGTAAATTTTCAATGTGTACTTAGAAGAGCTTATTACTGAAGAGGAACCTTAGTGCAATTAACAGTGAATAAAATTATGAAAACTTCATCATATTTCGGGAGTGTTAATGAAAATTTTCGAAGTAATTTGTTAAGCATTCGGGCCAAGAAGTCTCTGAGTGTGTTAAAACGGAAAACAAACGAGCATTTCACGATTTTAACATAAATTCAGTGGCTAGTGTTTCTGTCTGATCGGTGCGAAAACCAAATGTGCAAACATTGTTTTGAATTCTGTTATGTGTTTCGTGTATATCACTCATGAAAAGACCATTGAACAATGGAAAGTGACCTTAAAGAAGGGGCATAACTCAGGACGGTCTTGTTCAAGTAAGATCTTGGTAGTTTGTGTAAGCTCACATAAGCGAATAAAGGCTCACATTGGAACTTGACTAATCATTACTTTGCCTCTGCCTAGTGGTATTCTGAAGGAAGCCTTATTGTTATGTACTGAAAATATCAGTGTCAAGTTTCCTTGATCAGTGCTACCGCCAACTAGATGGGGTAGCCATGGGAAGTCCATTTGGGTCCATCTTAGCGGACGTTTTCATATTAAGGATTGAACAAGAGTTAGCCGGAAACATAGCGATTCTGACGTACTAAAAACGCTACGCTGATGATACATTAGTATTCAGTCGGTCCAAACAGGCAATAGATAACCTAGTGAAGCGCTTAAGTAGTTGCCATCCCAATCTGAAGGTAACGTGCGAATTCGAGACCGATAATTGTTTGCCGACATACTCATAAGTCGCCGGGAGGATGCTCTATCAAAAGAAGTGTTTATAGGAAATCCACGTGGTCCGGTCAATACCTAAACCTTAGTAGTTTCACACCGGTCCATCAAAAGTGCGCACTAGTGAACACACTATTCACGCGCGCAAGACGAATCTGTACACAAGACAGTCTTGTGGAGGAATTAGAGTTGATCACGACTATACTACAATCAAATGGTTACCCGAAAAGGTTCATAGAAAGATACAGTAGGCCGAAACCGCCGTCCGAACCGGTAGTCACTGTAAGAAAGAAGAAGGTTTATATAAAATTGCCTTTTAAAGGCGATTATAGTATGGATCAAACAACACAAAGACTGGTCAATTTGATTAAACGAGCATTCAACGCAGCCGAACTTCGTGTACTAGCTCGAACCCAAAAGTTGACTGTGCCTTCAATCAAAGGAGATCAACCTGTCGGTGCCACCTCACACTGTATCTACCAATTTACATATAACTGCAAAGAAAGTTACATAGGCAGAACCGAGAGGTGTTCGATTTCCAGAATGAAGGAACACTTGCCTAAATGGGTGCAGAGCTCAGTCTTACCGAAGAATGGCAATGTTGTTAAAACACGCTAACAACCAGTGTCCGCAATCGCAAGACACATCCTAACAGCTAGTCACGTCATCGATCCGGCTTGTGCATTCAGAATCTTATTACGTCATCCCAGTTCAAGATTCTTGCGGTTTGCTGAGGCTGTCGCAATCAATCAACTGAAGCCTGCCCTGTGTGTGCAGAAACAATTGTTCGTGAACTTGACTCTGCCCTGGACTTGGTGACCTTTTCTAACCCATCAATCAACTGTCCATCCTACCCACCCCTAACTGTTCGATATAAAACAACCGTTTCATGTTATTGTAAATTTGGTACTGATGAGTCAATACGAAATGCTTGCACCTACCAGTTTTCGTATTCTAACGTTGTTGTTCAAACTCTTGTAGGGAACGACCTGTTTCAAATAATCGTATATGTTTAATCAGGTGGCAGGCATTGGTACTTGCTTTTATGTCACTGCATTTCTCACTATCAATGTCTGATCAAACCTGTCAACCGTATCATATTAATCAACGGTTCGTTGCACCACTGTAATTGTGTACTAAAACAAGACACTGAAGTTTCTAAGCCGAAAAATGTTCACTTGATGAGTCAGCAGTGAGACTTTATATTTGCAATAAATCGAACAACGCTATGGGTTATTAATGTCGGTAGGCATACTTTCCTGCAATACGTTTAGCACTGCCCTTCTACCTCCAAGCCGCTTGTTTGCGTATAAACATCCGTTAGCAAAAATGACTATGTTTATACTTCATAGCGTACACACAGGTGTCTGTATGCAATATTACTGGTAGAACAAAAATTCCTGTAAGATGTAATTTCTTTCAAACAGAAATATCTGATGGTCTGCTTGGATTCTGTGCGAACCCAAAGGCATTGGATCTAACGTCGTAAACTTTTTTATCTGTACGATCTTCCACGACAGTTTCCATCGACAAGTCGTTTCTGGGAAAGTAATTACAGTTTGGTGCCGAACAGGCTAAAGGTGAATTATAAACAAATAATTTAACATTCATACCCAACAGAATTCTTTTGCATCATGAACAAGTTAAAAAACACCACTCAAGCAATGTACACTAACTGGCAACCGGCTATTCATGCAAATATCAAATTGATGCGATGAAACAAAAACATCTGGGTCAACTTACAATTGACAGTCAGAAACATGGAATTTAGAATTTACAAGGGTAAACGCTTAGGGAGATAGAATTGGGTTAGATTTTCACATGATGGAATTTAAACGTCAGTAACCATCTATGTAAACTACAGATCAACGAAGATTCACTAATTAGCTGGTTATTATTTTCGAACTACTAAAGGACAAACACTTAACTCTATCCTCATTTCTGATGGCCGACATAAACTTCTACTAGGTGAATGCCGATTAGCTCATTAAAGATAAGGAAACATTAATTTCCGATCAATGAACAGCATATATTCTTTCGGGCTTCATTCGCCATTTTAACTGGATTGGATTGCTAGAAATCATGACTGGCCAACCCACTGATTTTAGAAAAAGCACTTATTTTCTGCACGTGAGTTCAGACAAACTTGACTAGAATGCAAATGAAAACATCCAAAACACAGAATGACACGTATGATGTTGAGAATCACGTTCACAGTTGTCACAGTGATATGAAGTCGGAACAAACATAGGTAGATTGTGGGATCAATGTTAATTATTTTGTCATGATAAGGATATAAAACTCTATATTAAAATGCATCGAATGTAGATTCTGTAGCACTCTGGTTAAATGATATCTTACCAAACATACAGTACTAACAAACTGTTATTTATTTGGACTATTGAGTGTGGTAAGTGTTTATGGAAAAAGTACTCCAGCTTTCGTCAAAGAATGTGAAAAAATTGCTTAAGTGAAACCAGTGATTTGTCAGTGTATACACCCTTTTACCTGAGAACCAGACGCTTTTTGGCAAATCATGTCTGACAGGATAAGTATACAATTCCACCTCCTGTAAGGTCCTGGTATTGTACGAATAGTCAACGTTGCACAATTTCTTTCCAGAATTTATATCGAACATTACAAATAAGTGTCCTACTGGCTTCTTTGAATTAGTTTAATTGATGTAAGATCTATGGATACTGAATGCTTATTTTTGTCAAGTATAGTTCATAGTAACAAAGTGGAAGCTGAAATGTTAGGTCGGCTATAATATAATGAATTATGTTAACGGATCTGTTCTGAATTTGCCGATACAAATTACAGCTAAACGTAAAATGTACATTGAAGTTTCGATGAGATAAACTACGGTGGTTCTTTCTTGCGGTAATTCTACCGTTTACAATAAAATAAATTAACATATGTATTGCCAAAGCATGAAGAGACTCAATTGCTTAAAAACGTTGCGCGCAACATCAGTTCATCTTGTTTTATTCTACAAAATATAGAGATTTACCGCTTCATATTGAATTACTCGTATACGGGTCCACTTTTAAAATACTTAAACACAGAATCCTTAAAATGTTGGCGCTGACACGATCAGATATTTACGTGCTGTTTACTTCTAGACACTGGACCGCCTGCTGTTTCGGTCAACAATAAACCTACCGACCTCAACTTTGATTATACGTTTACTGTTTCCGTACAGCGAATGCAACGAAGTTCATAAACTTAGGAGGCATTGATCGTTTTGCGTTACTAGAATTTGTTCCAAACCACATTAGCTCACGTTCAAACAATCTGTGATTGATCGCCAATCCAAGCTTCCCAACTTTTATTACTCACATCAGACTGATTACGAATTTTCAACAGTTATTCTTTAACTCCTAATTATCCAATGGTTTTTAGGTCAACAACATGACTGACAGAGGTGACATCAATGTCTCATTGTGTCCAGAACGTCAGCAATTTGCCTTTTCATATGTATTATCATTGCCTCTCGCCCCTTTGTCCCGCCATTATAAAAAGCATCATTTACACCGCAACGGCTGATAGTAGGTAAACGAAATGTTATAACGCAAAGGATTTTAGTTTCACTGTTGGCCTTTTTCATACGAAGTTCTAATAGATTCCATGGTATTTTTTGTAGGAGTTTATTTGGCATTTTTAGGTAACAGGTGTTTTCGTTCTGTTTACTGACCGAATAGTTTAGCAAAGCACAATGCGCTTTGTGTTTAGGATACGTCTATTGATGTATGAAATTATTACAATCAGAAACTTATCGTTCACTTGTAATTGCCCTAGTTATACAAGGATAAACCGTGGACGCTGTTTTTGCCAAGGAAATTCACCCAAACTAGTCCTATGCATATATGTGAATTCGCTGTTGCTTTACGTTTCATTCAATTCAGTGATTTATTAGGGAATTTGAATAAATCCTGCTATATGGACAAGAGAAACTATTGACGATGGCATTTGTGACCGCACAAAGAGACTCAAGAAACAAAAGAGGAAGAAAGACTTTCAATATTTAGTTTATTCAGTTGCGCTAAGAATCGATAGTTTTAGAGCATTATGAGAAAGGAGGTAAAATTAAAGAAACATTCCCTCCTTATATGTGAATCATTGTTATTTTGGTTTCACACTGAACGTGAACCGAGTTTCCCCTTATTGAACAGGAAGGCACCAAAGGTCTATTGTTATCGATTTATTCTTTTTGGGAGTAAAGTTTTGTTCGTCGCTGTTATTTGCCTAAATTCTGAGCGGAAACTTAACAAGAGCCACCGCAGGTTTTAAAGCAGCTTTCATGAATGTTATCCCATCTTAGCTTTTCGAGGGAGTTACACAATTGTAGACTGGTCTGAAGAGGACTAAAAGCAAGCAATCAAGTGGGTATTCGACATTTTGGTGTCGGAAAGTAAATGTTTACTAGTAACTTGAGACATAACTTCACTCCCGTAGTGTGTTGTATCCAAAAACGTTTGTGTTTAACGTTTCAACTTATGGTATAGGTTACGTTTCAGCAGGGCTGTGCCAGAATGAAGTTGCGCACTTGTTTTACAATACGCTTGTCTGGGATGCTTAACAGCGGTGGAATTGTCCACAACTTTAGTGCAGCATAACACCTCATGGCTTAACCTAGAACGGAAAGAAGAAATGTGTTGTAGTATGTTAACATTTTATTTGTTCTACTCAGTCTCAAACTCAGAAAACAACAATGACACAAGTCACACAGACGAAGATACACAGAGCCTGGAAGAGAATGTAACGAATGCTCCTCTGCTGAAACAGTCGATTGAATCCAATTTTACAAACCCATTATATGAAACTGGTCCAAATTAGGACTTCAGCTGAAAGCTATTTTGTAAATAACCAACGTTGACGTAATAGTTTATCATGTTGTATTTTTCAGAGACCGTTCCCTTCTGTTTATGCACAACTACCGTAAAGGTTTCGTGGACCCGTTCTTCACAGAATTTGGAAAGCTTTCTAAAAATCAATCTTTAGTGAAATTTCCTCACAGGTCTCCGGCGATGACTTTTGCATTGATCTTGCTAATATTTACCGAACGATCTACAAGGTTTTTTGTCACCAAACCTGAAGTAACCCACTAGGGCATTTGTGTAAACGCCGAATGAATCAAAATCAGATTATCAGAATTTAGTGTGTATTCATACGGAAAGGCTGATCTATGTTTGCAACTGCTTACTTCATTACTCAAATATGGCAACTTATTGTTGTCCGGTTGTTTGGCTCTGGCAACGGGATATAGTGTCTAGTAAGCTAACAACAGTGTAATAACTACCGGTAGCAACTGTTGTTTATGACAATACCTCGAACCTATCTAAACAAGACTACTTTAGTATGCTTTCATTGACCGGTGGTTGCAAAATTTATTTGATACTTAATCGAGTATCTTCGTGATTATCACTTGATTAGTAATCTTCATTAGGTGGAGTCGACATTTACTAAAACTCCATAGACAATAACTTATGGATTCACAAGCAACCGTAATGTAAAGCTTACTGTTTTTTGAAATATTTTTAACTTTAACTGCATTGTGAGTTGGTAGGAAGCTCATTCAACTGTGAAGCAATGTTCATTATCTGTACTACAAGTTTGCTGATAGTTTCAACATCTTAAGTGAAATACTAGAACTAGTGATGAATATATAAGTACAGCATGATAAATGAACCGGTTTTCAGTGTTTCCTTATCAGGCTAAATACATTGCAACTTACATCACGATTAAAGCAGTGAGTGGAGAACCGGTAGTTAAAGAGGTCAGCAAAATAACTGTACTACGTTAATCAAGGACTCGTGAATCAGTAGTCAAAATATCACTTGACAAATTTAACAATCTCTGATCTCCCCTTAGAGTTCAGTCATGGGTTTATAGATCGGATTTCACTAACAGGAATCGTGTCACATCTCCATATAGTCAAATTATCTGAGCGCTCCTCAAAGGCGTTTGTACATGATATCTTATTCGCGCCAAATGTGAGGACAGTGACAAAGTAGTTAGCAAAGTTATCTCATAAAAACGTGACCGGAATTCAAATAATGATCGTTGTGGGGAAATGATCTACTGACT
>JTDE01000361.1:173026-183247 GCA_014338405.1 Paragonimus skrjabini miyazakii
TGCGCGCACGAATGTCAGTTCAACGGTTCCGTTATCATGCGTGCATATTTTTACGGTTCAGCGCCTTGGCGGGTTAATTGGGCTAATCTTTAGAGTAATTGGTATAAAATTATTGAAACGAATACAGTCACGATTCCAAGTGCCGTTCTGGGTGTCGCGCGGTGAGCTGAGCTATCAGCGTTGTGATGTATACGTGCAGTTGTCTAATGTTTCATCTTTAATTAATCCAACTACTTTGGTGGCTTTAGTCACGTGGGAACAAAAAAAATGTAATATTCATGAGGAACATACTTCACTGCACAATTATCTTAACAGAAGTTTGAAATAAATTCACCTCATTAATAAGATCACCATGGGTAGATTTTAACTGTAAACACTTGCTTTCGCTCATCCATTAAGATCAACGTTTATCAAGTCTACAAAACATTCCATGATTTCTGACGAGTAGTCGGGAATTAGGTAAATTTCAGGTGGAACATCTTTCATATTTTCTCGTAGTCTTTGCATTCAGATCGACTTTCTGGCCAGTCTGTTTAAAACAGAAGCCATACTCTCCAGTTTTGCTCTCATTCGAGCTAGTCAAATGCTGTAATGGAATGTGAGTGATGTTCAGCTTGAAATTTTAAGCTTTGTTTTCGAGACTAATTCATATGCCTTGCATGGTTTCTTTTGCTTGCATTTTCCACTAAACATTTCAATTCACCTAGTAAATACGCTTGCCCTCTGTGTCCTTAAAATTTTCGTTCTGATTGCAACTGAATGTTTGTAATTTTCATCGTTTGTGCAATCTGGTAACTCGCCAGATGTTGTCTGATTACGAGGGCCTCACGTCTGCCACAGTTGTTTTATTACAGCATTTTATGTTTGTAGCTGTGTTTAAATACGTTAGAATGTCTAATTTCATCGTTTGCTCAAAATCACCATATTGATATAGAATATTGATCTCGTTAACTTGGACACAGATCTGCATAATTTAGACCACGCTTCAAGTAAAGATAGAATGTGACAAATGTAAAAGGTAGATTATTATCTTTTCCAGAAAGTACATGAAAAAATCAAGCCACCTTACAGAGATTCATAAGAAGTGCAACCAAACAATGGAGATTTTTGGCAAATGTGTTCGGTCATAATGTGCAATATGTCCGGCAAATCTGTGTGATGGACAAGACGGTCCCAAGTGTGAACAAAGACAAACATTTTTCAACGAGCAGTTGTATGTTGACGATTTTAATTGTAAATAGGATTCGCATGACTGTCGAAATAAAACAAAGCTTTCACCTTGTATGCTCATCTTCAACAGGTTCACACGTGCTTCATTTCCTAATATCACATCTGCGTAGAAGAATAATTTCTGTAATCAGACAACCGTTACGTTTACTTTAACTACACCATTGTTTATTACGTTTCACGTTATGTTGCATTTAAGAGTAAACCTTAGTGTGAGAATTTAAACCGTTTGCTAGAAGCATTGCTTTCTGTCGTGAAGATTAGACCCATGTTACAGGATATACAATGTATGTATACGGTATATCAATCGTAACCAATCGGAACGTCTGCATTATTTCGGGATTTTCGAGCAACTCCTTCATAAAAAATCGATAAACCTTAGTTTCGATCTTGTTAGAGCTCCTGTTTAGTGAGTATTCATAACATGACCGAAACCCCGATTTTATTTACGCTCTCATGAAATAATTGTACTAACCTATGTGTCACTGTCAATTGCGCTTACGATCTAGGTTTGCTCATATTTTAGGTTAGGATAGTTATCTGCTACACGATTGTTTTAAACAGTCAGCACCAGATATACTTCAGACGGAATCTGTAAGACTGTTATCTCATCATATGATAAAATACTACTTCGCACTTAAACTTAGATAAGTAATAGTGAGATGGTTTTGCATAATATATCACTCCTTTCTTTAATTCTGTATAAGGTTTTGGACTGTGTGATTAGTCAGCTGATAGCTAAAGATGTGACAGGAAAAATTAACAAATATTTTTCAGGAAAATAATTCAGAAAACGTTTAGACATACACCACAATTAAAATTCTTCTTAACGAATACACTGTTCAGCCTGTATTTTGTTTCATTGTACATTGGGGAACTGCTCTCAAATTCTGTTATCAACTTGAATGTATTGGCGATAAGCTGTGATAAAGCAAGTGCCAGAATTTTACGCAAACAATCTTCAACAATAGTGAAGTTCGGGGACTTGGGTTACTTCAAAATTAAACACCATCCACACTCGATCACAGCGTTCCCATTCAGATAAGCCTTTCGGCTAGCCCACTTCGAAAGGAAGCACTAGACTCGAGTTTCGCTCTTATTAGAGCTCATCAGTAGTTCATATCCTTGTCCAGATCGGAGTTTGCGCTCTGACCCTCGTGCTTGTGAGACTGGCGTGTTGACCACTACGCCAGCAACCTCACAATAGGCATGACCGAATAACCAAATCCAAACGCTCAACCACAACCTTGTATGAATAGTGTTCAGCTTGCCCGATCATTTCGAAAGGAGAATGAACAGAATCACTTTGTTCTATCCAATCGTTGACCCCGTGATCAGGACTTCTCAGTTAGGTTGAAGATATTGTCTTCATTGAACCAACTGAGCATGGTTTGAATCAGTAGTGAATAATCGGGGATTTAGGTCATGCTTATTGTGGGGTTGCTGGCGTAGTGATCAACACGCTAGTCTCACATGCACGAGGGTCAGAGTGCAAACTCCGATCCGGACAAGAACATGCACGACTGATGAGCTCTAATAAGAGCGAAACTCGAGTCTAGTACTTCCTTTCGTAGTGGGCTAGCCGAAGGGATAATCTGAATGCGAACGCTGTGATCAAGTGTGGATGGTGTTCAATTTTGAAATAATCTTCAAAAGTTAACTTGTTTAATCAATCTAGACTTGACGTGAAGGAGGATAGGTAATTATGCTTTCAATAATTTGGGAAACTTCGTAAGCTTGCTTCAATGATTAACGAGATATTGCTGTAAGTATTACGAATATTGACAAGCATTTGTAATTGTAGATGGAGTTAGAGATTTACTAATTCAGGCGTCATTCAGTATGTATGCACGAAGTCGAATTACATGTACCAGTCAGGGTGATAATAACTGCTGCAAATGAATTTTAACTCAAACAAAAACATATTTCTGCATTTGTTCAGAACGGGTAGACCGAATACAGTTTTATCCCAAAGGTAAAAAACAAGATCTGAACTAAGTGGTTCTCACGTGCAAAATTAACTGTGTAATCAATAACAGCATTAATGCCGTTAAACAATCTGTGAAATTCACCCGCCCTCTGCGAAATTGAGTAGAACATTGTACTTTTTGAATGGAGCCACAAACATCTTCTCGTCTAACCAACCTATGTCGTTGCACAAAGTAGCTTTCGCAGTAAATTCGTTCGATTTCACATGCCCCTATCTTATTGTGCTCATTGCATACATTCATTTTAGAAGCTCTAATCGTTATGGTATATTATTAATAATGTATTTTGTCCATTACAATTTTTCACACGCACGAAAACACTGTTAATAATACATACAGTGTAACATACCCAACTATCATTGTCGTGTGCCGTCTAAGTTGATTTTCATCGTCTTGTCGTTCCACTCTTTCACTGCATATGAATACGGGAACGACTAGCTGATGAAGTGTGCATAAAACTCAGTTAAGTACAACCTAGTCGATTTCGGAGAATGAAAAGTTTACTATCCCGGCCTTGCTTAAGCCTAACTTAACGTTAACCTATAAATGTGCATTAGGGTCACCCTACGGAAGTATCTAATACAATGTTTTGTCAGCCAGAACTTGACTTTGCTTCTCGAAAGCCATTATTAGTTTTCGTAAAAAAATGGATGGAATACTAAAATTTTTGGTGTACGCTAAATTGAAACGTGAGGTACACTTTGCCATAAGGAACTTGGTTGCCAAATGGGTGGATTATCTCTTGATGCATGCCCTCAAACCCACACTCTACGACCGGTTTCTTCCTTGTTTAGGCTCAATAGTTAGGGTTAGTCTAAATGGAGATCGAAATAGACACTCTTCTTATTACAAATCGATGCCCCTATTCTACCGGTCACCAGGTTCAGGGGCATTGCTAATGACGGGAGGCTTTTTATATAATTGAAGTATAACGGTTGGTTGAATCACACGACTGTTATACCTCGACTTAACGGAGCGGTGTGATGACCGAACGTTTGCCCGGAACAACGTACCCATAGATATGAAAAGCAACATTACTTATTGACTGAATTTACGAAATATTATTGTTTCTTTTCAGACGCTGATCACGTTTTATTCAGAAGCGATTGTTTCCCGAGGAACATTTTGCTTCATCCACTTCAAAATGTTGAGCTCGGTTTGGTTTTACATGGACCAATCTTTCCTAGATGGCTACCAATTTTGACACTGACTATTCCATCGAACACCATAAAATAACTTCAAATCCGCGTTACGTGGGATGATTGGTAAATGTTTATTCAGGGAAACTTCGCCATATCTAATGTGAATGTAATGGGATGGTGAGTAACATTTTCGCTTCACAACTGTAGGTGTGTGTATACAGGTTCCACTCTGGTCAACCATACACGCTGTTGAGAATTTATAATGCGAACACTAGGCCTGTTGCAATCCTTTAACAGTAATGTGAAATTAATTTGTATTGAATGTTCAAAGTAATTCCCAAACATTATTCATACTGGTTACATTTTTTATATGCATCTTATGTCGAACTTATAATCCGAGTTTGATACCTTTTGCCAATAAAGAGAACGATATTCTGAAACCTACAATAAAGTGAATAGGGCAGTGATCATTCTTCATGAATGGCGGGCTAAATTCTTCATCAAAAAGTGCTAAGTTCCTCTGAAAACCCTTTGAATCTCAACAAATAAGATTACCATTTTTGTACGCACTGAGTAACAAAAAATGTATTAAAGTTCCATGATGTATATTTATGGTTTATTCGAATGTTCCAAGGCTCACTGGTAATAATATACTTTCTTGTAAGGCGTGTTATCTCACGTCCATTTTCTGACATCATGTTGCTCACAGACACTTCCGGGTGTTAATAAATTCAATTAGTTTCTATATCAGTTAAGACGTTTTTATTTTTCCGATTATACTGACAGACGTTTATGGTAGATAGTCTTTCCACCAAAGGCATCGGGCTTCGACAGATTCTTCGAGGTATATGTTCTTAATGATTTGACCATATTCAATCTAGTTCACGTTTAGTCGTACAAGATTCGTGATCTTTCCATCCGTTCGTAAACACTCAAATAGATGGGAGGTGAACAAAAATGCACTACCTGGAAGGTGTGCAGCATTTTTCAGAACGAAATGTTACGTTATTTATTGTTGATTTCAAGTTGTTTGTTTCCATCCAGAAACGCCTTCTTTTGCCTGTGGCCTGTTTACATGTGATCTAGATCTCAGAATGTTCGACTGGTTTGGCATCTCTCGATAGCGTTAATGAGTAGTAGAAAACGTAAAATCAGGCTATTTGAATATTTCCCCACAGGTAAAAGCATGCCTATTCTCAGTTGTCACATTCTAATTTAACTATTCACCTTTCTTCTCCCTAAAAATTTTAAACTGTTTTGATATTATATTTTCAACTGTCTGTTTACTGAACATAGTGTTATTTTATTATAATGCTAGTGTCTTGATACTCAGATAGTTAACCATGATTTCGAGTGACTGTCTTTGCAAGGACAGAAGAAAGCGATTCTCATTTACCTCAGGCAAAATACCGCTTATTTGTACGTTTAATTATATTTGTATTCAACGAACTACATTGATTACTAAATACTCATTCATGTGAGAAAATACGACCAAGTATGTTCTTGGTAGACTTGCAGACTTGAATACACATGCAAATATTAGAAAATGGGAGCAGTCCCTCACGTTTTATATAATGATGTCGGAATCATTTTCTACACGCTGAAGAAGTTGTTTGCCCATGTATAAAAGCTTTAGCTGCGGTATAACAATATTTTATCGGTTTTTATCTATCTCGATTTTTATTCCATGTACATATAAAACCATAAACCAATCTTTTACGTTCAATACGTGAGTTTCATCATTGAGAGGTTAACATAGACTAAAAATCTCTAATCAAAACGGCAACCTTGTTAAAAGACATCTGTTGAATTAAAAAGTGATGGTTTTAATTGCACAACTAAGGACCATATAAAATTTAGTGAACCGCCCGTTTGTTAATTTCCAAAACCATTAAAATTATCTCTCCATTACTCATACTCAATTAACCCATGACCGAATGACAAAATAGTTTTGCTTTAAGTTTTGCCGTTTCATAACATATCTAGTCTTGATACAAATTACGAGATTGCTGCATTCAGTTGATTAACCAAAACACGATAAATCTTGTATTGTCTGCTTACAGTCGGGAACCAGAATCAACGGACCATCAAAAACAAAAATGACGTACCCAGAAACCGCAGGAATTGCCAGCCAATTTTCCTGTGTTGACTTTTTTTGTAGAACTAATATACGCCAACTTTTGATGGTAGTTCCGCACATTGTTTGTAGCCTACAAACTTATTTCTAACATGGGTAACGGATTTGTTTTCGATTACACGTAATCTTCTTGGAGTTTGTACATATAACATAGGCGAATAGAATTTCGACATTATTGCACCGATTTCGTTTGCAACAAATGCACCGACATGCCATAAATACCAGTATATGTTCTGACAGGTACGCGCTTGTCAGCGTATTATTTCTTGGAACTGAAAGGTGCCGATCGGCAAAGTTTGCATCCACCTGTTGGAAATTTCTCGCCGCCCTAGAAGTATGAATTTTTGTACGAAACCGTAGTATTTCTGGAGTGTGATTCTTCTGAATAGTATAAGAGATAAACTGTTAATATGGATTAGTAATTGAACTGTCTGGAAAAGCATTACTTCTTTGATTGTTAGAATGTATGAGCAGATAAATAAGGCCTATTCACTTGCATAATACTCTCATTAAAACCGATGCACATTTAGTTTGAATACAAAAGATGATTTACAATAACATTAAAATTTGATTTTGATGTTTATTGCCCGAGAGGTTGACTGATACCTATGTCCCAGTGAGAAAGCTACTGAAAAATAGTAGTCTCTTCCAAATTACGCCAACTAAATCCCTCAGTACGCCTCGGTACTTCACACAGGGTCAGTGTGTGCGTTCAAAATTTATGCCGATAAAATTATAATCTTTCACCGTGAAAGAGTTGCGCACTTATAACGACCTCTGGCAAGATAATATTTTTCTATATATTTTCCTACATATTATGAGAGTGAGGATTGCAGGTAATTGTGCAAGTTATCTAATATATTTTAGATGTTAAATTATTGTTCACCTTTAACGGTTACAACTGTACATTTGAGTAGCACAACCGTTCACTTTTTGGTTGTTTCTGACAACCTATGCGGAACAAACCAGGTGAATTAACACGTGTTCTTCTGCGTGATTTTTGACTAATTTTAAAAATTTAAATGCAAACCATCATAATTTTGCTGATTGTTTAATGCACAAAACAAATTCGGTAGAATAAACGACATACTTCACTTTGACTACAATATAGTAGCGCAAAATTCTCAAATTAACTAGCAGGTGATTCGTAGCATTTTCAAGTGTGTGTGAATAAAACAAATCCGACATGGTCTTAATGACGGTGACACTTAGGTTTTGCCCATCTTTGAAAACGATGTCAGAATACAGCTGAGACCAGTTGATATTTTTGGCTCATCGGCTTCCTTGGAATCTAGCAAATGAAGAATTTTATGTCTGCTTCTGTGGTTAACCCCTGATGTATATTTAATCAAAATTTTTCTCGCCGTTTAGAGCAATCACACTGACACACTATACAAATGCTTGAACCTTCGAATTACAAACAGTCGGTTTAATCCACTCGATCATTTATCCCAAGGTCTTCGACTGGTGCGTGCATGAAAAAATTGAGGCTCGATTCTGCTTTGTCCACTGGGACCTATCTGTAGTGGAGCTCGTTTTTGTCTTGTCTACTGGGATCTATCTGTGTATAACAAAAGATTTTCCAGTTCGATCTCAACCATTTGATATAGAACCACAAATCGTGTTGAATAGGTTAAAGTGATACTCTCTTCTATTTCAAAGGTTATTATTTTTAATTGAAATGATCATTTTGTAAACAGAATAATCGTGTTAATACTAAGTGTTTCTAAGTCTACCACATGTATGATTCTTCTTCAAACTGCGCAAAACAAATCACATTGAAAACCACGACAAAACTTTTTCAATTATATTTTGATACGTAACGTGAGATTTCTACTCATAATCATATGCTCTTTTATTGACAGACTTGCAGAGTGTATCAGTGATGATGTCGTGCGCGCTCACACTTCGTTTTTACCTACTTGGTTATAATAAAAACCCGGTGAAGTGAGCGCGTATCAAACGAGCCCGACTTTACGTTCGAATATTATTCGTTTGTCACTGGAGAACACGATGTTTATGGCTCAAAATCTCAAGCCAAATTCTACTGATAATCGGGCACGGTTTGAAAATAAACTTGCTTATGCTGTTGAATAGTGCGCTTGTAGCCCGTTTGCACATGGACTGTTGTTGACAGTTAGGCATTGCCGGTTACTTGCAAACGGGCGAAACCTACTCATATAACCTCTGTCCAGCGAGATAGATACAAGTTTCAGTATCCAAGAGCTTACTGAAAATAAACTCTCAGCTTACGCAGCACATAGTTATAATGAAGGTCACAAAGTTCAGATGCACGGAATTGCACGTTTTAATGACATACCCGGCATAAACTGAAGATGAAATCGTTCGCTTGTCATTGCATCCCCACCTGTATGAGATGTTCATGCCTGTGGTAAAATAAAATCGCGCCTTTTTGATGAGATTATTAATCTTTCATTGATCCTCTCCTAACCTGATCGGGGCAAGGAAGCCGTGTAAACCATTCAACATTCTAAACTAAACCTTGAAACTGGACTAAGATGGAAAACAGAAGGTTGATGCTTTGTACCACGTGTCAGCCGAACACTTCTGATAATCTGTCACTTAATCTGAAACGGACACGGCACTTAATCTCCTTTCGGTTTTGTCGAATAATCAACGGTATTAGGTTTTCAATCCATTAGAAAGGTTGATTATCACTAATACGAGTCCAAACGTCCGGCGCATTGATCAAAATGGTTGCTTCATGAAAGTGTGGCCGGTGTTCTAGTCCCGGCCGTGACCAGGATATGCACTACTGACGAGCTCTACTGACCGCGAAACTCCAGTCTAGTGCTTCTTTTTTAAAGAGGCCGACTGGGGCATCTGTGGGAATGCTACAACTGCGATCAATTGTAGGTGATGTTCAATCTATATTAAACATATCTATTAATAATATCCTAAGAATAACCTGCAGTTGGTGATGTGACAGAAATATACCGGACTTTGCACCAGAATTAAGAACAGTTAAACGATAGAAAGGTTATTAGAGTGTATGTAATTAAAAATTAATAGACGGTCAACACATACGGATACACTGCTGCACGTTACAGTACACGCGTATATGCTTCCATATCTAGCGCCAGTCTAGCAACAGTTGGTTTGTTCTATTTATTACGATGTTTTGTATCAAAGGGTTATTATAACTAACTGTTGTCATTCTTGCTCAGTGTATAGTAAAGTTCAGAAAAGAATGACTGAGATTGTGTTGCTTCATTGCATTCGTCACTCGGGCTGTTAAATTCAAAACATTTTTTGTGAGACCAAACTATACAAAATATTAGGTCGATAGAAATTGTTATTATGCCCATTTATCATTTTGAATACAACAGTACGACAGCATACAAATGAATTTATTTCTGCACATCAGTCTTACAAAATCACTAACACGGAAGATTCTAGTTCAACGCACACAGGTTACAAGAATACGAACAAATATATGACTAACAACCATTCAGAGTCAAAAGTTACTCGCTATAAGTTTGATTTATGGCAAGCGTAGGTTCACAACCTCATGGTGTTGAGCATGGAAAAGCCTCCGGTGATTTGTACATCAAATGAGAACAACTTGTTGAAGCCAAACTACACGACAGATAATCTTCTTCTGTAACCGCTAGGAGGGTAGGATAGACAGAGCAGCTAAGCTGCTAATTTTTGAATTAAAGTAGCCTATAAAGACGTATTCACAAAAGAATCCTATAACGCGACA
>JTDE01000361.1:187203-218400 GCA_014338405.1 Paragonimus skrjabini miyazakii
GAAACCCTGCTATTCATTCTCATCGTTCTTGAACTGTCCAGTATAGACAAACTGCCGATGTTACTGTACGCCGATGGCACAAAATTTTGCCGAGTTCTAAAGTGCCCGGAAGACTTACGGGATTTACAAGACGATATGAAATGTCTAAATCAGTGGTCTATAAAGAATGACTTGCCGTTCCATGCCAATAAGTTTAGTCCTCAAAACTGTACTGACATATCACGGTGACACAAAGCTGCTCGTGTCAACATGCGAAAGTGACCTAGGGGCCATAATGGCAGACAGATTGCTTCTGTCTATATGCTGTGGTGATATACCTAAAAGGGCAAAAATAATCGAAAATTGTGGGAAGAATTTGAAGAAACTTTCACCTTGAAGTGTTTTCCACCATGTTTGGTACCGTAATCTGTACACACCGAGAAACGTGCACACAAGCCTGTCGTTCTTAGTTTTGGGAGAGGTTTGGCATTTATTGAAAGTATTCAAGAAAGGTCCACAAGGAAAGTTTTGAAGCTTGGAAAAATTCCTTGCCTTGAGACTAAAACAGCATCAGGTCCACATTTGATCAGTTGCATAACTTCAGGGAAGACCTAATTTCTGACTACAGGACGCCTCATACCTTACACTCCAAGTGAGTAAGAATGAACGGTTAAGGGTTAAGGATGGACAGACAGAAAGGAATCGCATTTAAGATCTGTGCACATTGGAACATACTGTCTAACTCTTTAAACACAGCCGAATAGGTGCGGAATTTTAAAATATAACCTGATCGGTATATATGAGAAAAACATCTTGCACCGGAAGTTTCATTACCGTTACTCAAGCCCAGTTTCGCATCAAAAACTTCACATGTTTTACTGAATGTAGTTTCAGTTTCTCCCATTGTTTGTTGTTGAACCGATTACAGCCAATAGCTTCACTGAATTTACGTTCTATTTAGTTCTATCCACTCAATGTTTACATATATAAACCGTTCAATACAGTTTTACCGACCAACACAAAGGCACGAACGTACAACCAAATATCATTATCCCTTCTGTAAATACCTATTGACTTGTTTCTCCATCAGAACCTGACTAATACAGACTACGGGCATCACCCACAGTTCTGCATGTTTCGAATACTGAGCATTCGGCCTGTTTCTCCAATATGAGTTATTCGTTTTGTTTTAACTGATTGGTAGGAGTAAATTTCGGTTGTTGGGAAATGAACATCGCATGCAATTGATTGCAGCATTCAAATTCCCATAACTTTTCCAGCTGGCTTCTTTTAAGAGGAGGCATAAGATTTGAGGTTCAGGAATACACAGTCTTGCCACTGCCGGGATTGATACTGAGTTCAAGCTTTTTGGGGTTACAGTGTTGACAACTTGAACGTTGACTTCACCTCATGCATGAGTGAATGCTCAGTCGCAAACGCACCATCGCCTACGCTTGTAAATACCTTCCCGAAAGGTGACACGTTATCTGTCCTGCACACCACATTCTTCGAATACGTAACTAAAACTTTCCAGTCACACAAGTCCCTGAAATTGCTGTGTGCCAACCTAATTGCTAGAAACCAGGCTATTTTGGCCAATCACAAGTGGAAAGTCATGCAGAACTGATTGGGGCTTCTGAAAGTTCATCGACCTTTCTGCTAGTTGATTTTGTAAAGAGGCACAATAGTCGAGTTGTACGTTCGTTCAAGTTCGTTGTAGATTAAAAAATATGTGAATATGCCGATAGACCGTATTTTGTTGAAAGTAACACCTTTAGCATCATAACAGACATTCAGCATACAGAAGCTTCGATCTGCTGTGTTAACCGCTTCGTACTGACACCTCATATGGGGAGAAAAAACGTAAAGTGATGAAGGGTTTTTCTAAGAACGCCAGCCAGTTACTTTTTTCATACCGTTTATTCTTTGCTAAAGCGGCGCACGACTGATGTTCTAGAATGAACAACCGGTGATTTGAAATACAAAAAAATTACGAAGGCATTTATCGGTTTGACCATGGTAAGTTGGGTCCATCTCTCAGGGCTGGAACATTCAGAGCTGACACCGTCAGTGTCCTGATAATTTGGACGGGATGGCTGTCAGCCAGGTGCATTAGCTTGACCATGGTCTCTAGTTGACTGAATGTCCGATGAAGTAAGGGCACGTTGTATGTCGAGGAGGTATAAATGGTAAAGGAACGGCCCGAAGTATATTATTTTACCTTCAATTTCCATTGGATTGACTGCAATCAGTGGTTTTGAGCAAGTTGTTGATTAGTGTTCGAGATCAGCCACGGAATTTTGATGTTGAGCCATATTTCTCTCCTTCATCTTATTTTCCCAACCTGGAGTTTGCACCCATCTTGTTTTCGCGATTGTACTGGAGTTAACTGTCCATGTTAACCAACGATTCACTAAAACCGCTAATGATGACTGATATTCAGGTATACGAACACGGATATTGTTCTCTCGATTTTAGTGCGTGAGGGCTATCACGTTGCAGAAAATGAGATTTACAAAATGAACAACATGATGCTTCATACTCATTCTCAGAATCTGAGGTAACACATTTTTACAAGCGTGAGAACTGAAATATTGGGATTTTTTATAATGTAATAACTAAAATCTGTCGTCAACGTGAATATATTCAAAACCTACACGTTAAAATTACAAAATGCCTTTAGCGACAGGCACGATACAATCTCCGGCTTTTCAATTTTCTCAGTTGTATCCATTTTATGCAAGGATAGTGTAAGGCAACTTTCAACAACTTCAACTCGACATGAACTCTTTTCAAATTAATCAATTCCGATTATAAATTCGCTGTTCGTCCCGCCGTCTGATAAGATACTGTTTCTATCTCACAAACTCTTGCTGGTGGCAAGTGTACACTAGGACCAAACGCACGCATGTAATGGTCTGACAACATTTTCCCCGCTATCTTACATAGAAAATACGCTGCCTGATATTTTGCAAACAAAATGTTGGAGATTGTTTGGTGTTATGAGAAAAACATTGCAACTGCTAAGACTTGTTTTATGTGTTTGATCATCAGGCTAAATACAGTATAACGAATATAAATACAGTCAACAAGCTGAGTAAGAAAACGTTTCAATAGAGATTATGGGCTGCGTGTTTGGTGGCTGTTGTACAATCGTTAACTTGATGAAGTGGACGCACAAACTTTTTCTGAGAGCAGAGTTCAGGTTTACACAGCTATCTACTAGGTGCCTTCACAGCAGTCAACTTTAAGAATTTCATCATTTTGGGTCGATTTCTTGGCACTCGATAGACAGTCGGAAAGACTTCTTTATCACTGTTTGGTGTATTTGAATACTGCATGGAGAATTTCCTCGTCTGATGCTGAGTATTCATTCAGCAATCTCTTAAAAATTATTCTCTGAATTCTACTTTTTTTAAATTAGTTTCAACTGTTTTACGTGACAAACTTGGATAACTCATATTAAGCAGGACTTGTGCAAGAATTTCATTAACTCTTACGTGAAACTTCTCGTCTGAACAACACCCCAAAATCTTCTTTTGTCGATTACAACGTAAACTAAAATAACAAGATTGAACTTCCTCACTCAAATTAACCGGCTATTAAGAAGTCATGTATTATCACTGCTACTAGTGATTAGAATGGATTCATCCGATTTCTTCTGACTGTGCATAAGTGTACTGTGTGGTATGTTCAGCTTCATAGTTGACGTCTTGCCATTTACTCTTAAAATTGACTTATTAAAATGACAATATCATTTCTTACATACAAATCTAAACAGCTCGAAAAAATCGTGTGTTCTGTTTATGTAACACTTTTCACGTCCACTGTATATGTGCTTATTTTTGATTAGTGCAGTGGTTTCATTGTTTAGTATAACACTGACAAATAAATGATGTTCAAGCAAAATCTATTGAAAGCTTGTACAATTAAAGCTAGAACGATAGGGTGTAAACAACAGATTTTACCGCGAGTTAAACGTTGGAATTGTGGCTAAATTTATGTAGAATCAACAAACCTTACGGTGAAATAATCACTTAGAACTTATAGTCTGCACGTGTATTTATGTTTTTGACACACACACACCTTGATGGTTCAGCTCAAGGATTGTCGACAAACGATTAGGTTTTCAATAAGTTGCCGTGGATAAGAGTAAAATGTGTAAGATCGACTAGAAAGGAATCTTTAACAATTAATTTCTGTTTATTTTGTAGCTTCTTTCAGTCTACAAAACCAGGTGTGTTCAAACTGGTTATGTCTTGTGTCGCAACGTTGAGAACTAAATTATTGCCTCTTCACATGCACCAAACAAGTGTCTATATAATGGGGTTGCACAATGGTTAAATAAATAGAATACTCCTCCAAACCAAACTCAGCTGAATTAAAATCGACTTGACACAAGAGTGGTTTTTGCCTCCACATTATACGACAAAAACACGCATTTGTCTTAGTTTACAATTTCCGATAAGCACGACACTCATTTTAATAGTATCGACTTTTATTTTTTTCTGTGAATTGGTTACATGTAATAATATACGTTCACCGAATCTTCTACTAATTTTAGAATCGTACATTTTATTGCTTACGCTAGTAAACAAAGGTAAACACCTGTTCACGATGACTAAATGATTTTTTATACTCACTGCAGCTAACTTTACACAATCTACAAGATTAGCCAAAACTCAAATGTCTAAAAAAATTACCGATGATTGTAGTTGAAGAAGTCCGACTGTTCTTTTTCTTTCTAACTATTGTTCAGCTGTAGGTTTATTTTCTATCTTAAAAAGTAAGCGAACATTTTTGAAATTACGTTCAGCAGACTGTATGCACGACGATATACATAAGAATATCTCAATAAGGAAACCAACGGTTTCACTTTTGCTTGTTGAGTAATGATCATGTGAGTATACTTTAATGGCTACCAGTAGTACATTATCGTGTAATAATAAGTAATCTTTCCAAATACAGCGCTATCGTTATCTTGTGACTGTTTATCTGAGAATGCAATGGACGTTTTTACACTTGTCATCATTTTCTCGAGTACTCTTAAAAAGCTACAGGATTTTTACTGCGCCCCAGAATTGTACCATCATTTCACTCATCGACACGATTATCAACAAAATATTCGGGTGAAAGTAAACAAAAATCGTTAAACCTTAAAACCCCCAAGTTATGGAAACTATGAAGTAATTTTCAGCAGCATTATCGGCGATTTTGCTGAAGTATAGTTTCGCGAGTTGTTGTTCGTACAATGTCTGATATTCTTCCTTGGTTACAAGATTGACTCGTTGTTTGTCTTCCACGAGGACTATGTAACCTTGACTATCATAATTGCTGAGGAAATTATTCTTCAGAAAAAGACCGTGAAAAGCAAATTGAATCATTTCAACAATTTTCAAGCAGCCTTAGCGTTAATAATTGGCAAAAGTGGTTGAGTGCTTAGATATGATATTTCTATCACGCTTAATGTTAAGCTAACCATACCGTGTTTCACACGGTCGTCTCATGAACAAGTTTAATGCGATTACAAATGCCAATGGTAGAAAGTGCTCCGAAGAAGGGGCGAAAAAAGTTTCCAGTAGCTTCTTCGAAAGCAACCGATTGTAATAACTTCTTGAACGAAAACGTTCTACATAGTAGAGTGGCGATCAATTTACACTACTCGAATCCTTTAACGATCACATATAGTCAGGTGGCCAAAGACACGCCTCAAAAATATTTAGGATTTTCTATTTCGAAATTACGAGCATTTAGATGAAGTATATAAGCGTTCGCTTAGTGTACATTTTTCAAATTTCCCGTAATCCATTTGACGTCGGTACTTAGAACAAGGCGAAAGTTAACTTAAGTGGTGCAGAATTAATTAAAACTAAAAGTAACGTTTTGTAAACATGTTTTTAACCTTAAAACTGGCAATGTGGATGCCATGAACTAGGTTACTTGCCGGCGGGATTTGTTAAACTGCAGTCTGGTAAAACTGTCAATTACCGTAACAATTTCGGAGCGTGCACCTACTAATCGATATGTTAAGTTCACACGCGTGACATAATCTTAGCAAGTGTACGGCTGGTGAGTGGACAACATATCTTAAAAGCTACGGATTTCTCAAGTTAATTACTTTATTATGTTATAGATCGGGACAGACGTTTATTAATGCTTTCATGTTATTTTTGTTCCGTTGGCTACATACGCAATCAAAAGTAGCCACAGACCATATGAAATCAAGAATTAGTCTACCTGTTGTGAAACGTTATAGAATTATGTAGACTTATGTCAAATATCGCAAAAGTTTATTCGCAGCTTTGATGTGCAAATGGATCTGTGGTCAGATTCTGCCTGGATGAAGCATCACTGATGAGTTTCGCATGTAGTATAACTAGTTGATGGTATATATTCTCCTCCCTGTCAGAATTTTACCTGCAACACACATTCCTACATGGCAATCCTGTTTATCACTGTTCCAGTTGAATATGCATAAAGTCTGTTTGTGTTGAACTACTCAAACCCTTAGCCATTTACCAACGATCAATACATTGTCTGTTAAGTTTGCCTAATTCTGTATTATAAACATGACTGGAAAATCCTAATCTTTTGATCATCGTTTGTATTTAATAGGGTAGTTTATGTCATTCCATAAGTTGAATAGACAACCTGAGCATTAATCAGAAACGAACGCTTTTGTTGTTACATATGACAATCTGGTTGTGCATAATGTGTGACGATCGGTGCTGTGGTCAGCGCGGTTTTTTCTAATCAACTTGACTGAGGTTTAAATCCCTGTAGTGACAAGCGTATGCACTATTAATGAGCTGCAATACTAGGTAGGCATGGTGATCCGCGGCATAATAGCTGCCAGACAGTGCTTTGAGGTGTCGTGCACACACATACGTAACAGAGTATAAAAGCAGGCTAACCAGTCGAAATTAATGTGTAGGTCAAAAGAATTATTCAGGATAGTATGATGTAAATCGATCTAGCAAATCTGGACAATTACGAGAAAACAGATAAAGTCGATGCGGCAAACCAGATATTTTTAGAACAGACTCCTCCCAAAAAACGACAAAGTAGAGAGAGACAGTATGCTTAGAAAGGTATCTTAAGTCCATACCAACGCAATATCAGATCGAGCAGTACCTGCTTGAATGAATAGTGGGGGTTCACACGACACACGCACAAAAACTAGTTAACATTTACCTCAGTTAATACTGCCAAGAATAGACCTTATTTGGTCTTTGAGGAGATTAAACTCTACAATTTTTCAAGGGTTGAGAGACAACGTTGACAACTAGAACAACGTGAAGCAGTGATTACATAGGTTTGGTTGTGAATTGCCGTACTGCTTTTCGTTGCTGGCTTGGAACTGTGCCAGTTGTGTCACTTGTATGCAAAACAACTGTGACAGGTGTCTAAACACACAAACTTCCTGCCATTGAGAGTAGAATCCTCAACAGAATATGTACAGATCTAATTACAACTCAGCTTATGCATATTTCGCTAAACCGCAGTCAGTGTGCTTTTCTCTGTATTGCTTGAAATGTATATAAAAGGCTGCACATTAAAGCAGTTTGGATTTCATTAATTTCATACTTGTAAGTTTGAGCGCTACCCCGTAGATTATCTTGAAATGCCTATGTTGGAAAAAGGTAGTGAAATGTGATATACCGAAATATATTTGGGTTTTTTGAGTGTCAACATAATTAACATGCATATGCTATTCGTAACAATCGGGGAAACCTTAATTCGTTGTTTAATTTTATCACGGGTTTAGTAAAAGTCGTATTCCCGTCCAGAAGTTGCAAATTAACTCACCCTACTTCACGAAAGATCAGATATCCTGGACGTAAAATAAACTGGTTTAGATTACATTTCGAGAAGTAATGTTTAGCTTATGCCTAGTGTGATGGCAGTAAAATGTAGCGCACCAAATTTACCCACAAACGACAATTTCGCCGTTTAAGTGCCTTTTCGAACGAGGAACTTTTCGTTAAGAGAGAAAAGTAAAAAGCCTGCATGCTACGGAAAAGTTGCAGTTGCAATTTTCAGACAGTGGAGAAAAAAATCTGACTTTCAATCAAATCAATTAAGCGTTAAGATCACCACTCTGCTCTAGCGTTTCATCCATAAATAGTGACCTGCAATTTGAGACTAAACCAAAAATATTTATCATCACCAATCAAAATTATATATATCACTGTTTTTTAGTTCAGAACTGTGCAAGAAAACAAACTTTGAATAAATCAACGTGTCGGTTCTTCCACAGCGACACATTTTCTCAGAAGTTTATTGAGTTCAGTCAAACATAAACGTATTGTACACATCAGGTGCTCTGAAGTGACAAAAAACTGGCATCAACTGAATGTGTCCACGAAAGTTTCCGTGATACGTTGAGATATTTGACTGTTTGTGACTATGAGAGTAGCTAAACTGACAAAAACAAATGATTAAAAGTGGGGAGCTTTGTTTCAAACGCACAATAATATGACGGTCTGTCTCTTGCAATTAGTTAGTGAAAAGCTGCTGAGATTGCGTGATCTGTTCATCCATTTTGTTGCTTTCTCTCTTTATTCTTTACCTGCTTTTTTGGCAAATGAGGGATTGACCCTGTTACGCTGAAAATATATGGATAATTTCTATCTCACTTATAACGGTTGGAAATGTCAAGTTGATTTACTTGTCGAAGTGTTGTTTTATGTTAACCTAATGTGATTGTGCAGCTATGGTCATAAGTTGAAACGATATTTGTACAATATTACCCTTCTCATCGAACCACGTATTTTACCTTGTTTTTTTTGGTGCGTGCCCTGTGAAGGATGACCGTAAGACGTTCATTCACCTACTTTTACGTAGAACTTGCGGATTACCAGTTGATTAACGTTCAATTAGATGCAATATATGAAACTTAACTGATTACGTACGACCAAATAAATATAAGTGTTGCTCAGTCTATTTCGAATTGAGCACCATTTGAACAAACCAATCGCTGCAGATTGCAAACACGTGTGCGCAGCGTGCAGCTTGAGACTACTCAAATCCACACATTTCTACCGCTGACTTAAATCATGCTTAGTTCAGTAAAGGCGATAATTTCAACCTAACTGCGAAGTCCTGATCAATTGGTTACCGACCGAGCAGAACGAAACGATTCTCTCCATTCTCCTTTCGGGAAGACTGAATACTATTCATAAAGAAAATGTAGTTGCGCGTTTGGATTTGATTATTCAGTCACGCCTGTTTTGAGATCACCAGCATTTACGTTGACGGGCTAGTCACACAAGCACGAGTGTTAGAGTGTAAACTTCTATCTGGACTAGAACGTGCTTTACTGGTGAGCTCTAAGAAGAGGACAACTTGATTCGAGTTAGGTCAGCCGATCGTATTATCTGAACGTGAAGGATTTTATCTAGTGTGGGTGATGTTCCAGCACCTACTACGGACTGCTCAGTTCGACCGTTGTTAGTTTTTCAAAGGTCGAATACAAAATGGTGGATTCTGCCCATATTCTTCGAGTTATATTCATGTGATATATATGTATTCAGCCCATGTAAGATAAATCGGAATATTATCTAAGTATGCGACGTAGATCAGCTAAAGGAAGATCACCTGAATTCGAAACGTCTTAGCCATAATGTATATTGTTAATATACAGACGCTCAGAATTTCCGTTGCAGTAACCAACTGCCATATTCGCACGTTGTCATATTCACTATAAAACATGCAGCACATAGTCACAAGATACTCACGGCTGATCACAGATCTGGATACCAGAAGAAGATAATTTCAAAGCAAACGGCTCCGTAGTTGTGAGTTGCACGTGATTATTTAGCAAAGTTTAGCAAGTGTTACCCTACCATATGCCGTTTGCTCAAACTGAGTTGCGGATGTTTGACACACGACCCGTCAGTTACTGACTGACAGGCACACTTCGCCAGTAACGATAGAAGACATACGTCGCGAGATGTTAACATTTCGTTTACTCTCTTCAGTCACGAACGTAAAACATTGGAATATATAGGACATGCGGATAGCAACAACAATAGAAACAATCAACAATTGAGTTTACACAAAACAAGGACTGTTATCAGTTCCAGGGCAGACAAACTGTGTGAGTCAACAGTTCATGCACACACAAGACCGGACGGCGAGTATTGATTAGCATAGCTTCGGAGTAGGCAAGCAACTTTGGATTGGATGGAAACAGGTCACGTTGTTGACCCCGCCAATTCGTTCCATGTGTTGTTGCGTAATCCGAATCCGAAGTTGCTTGCCTTCTCCGAAGCTATGCTAATCAATATTAGCCGTCTGGTCCTGTGTGTGCATAAACTGTTGACTCACACAGTTTGTCTGCCCTGGAACTGATAACAGTCCTTGTTTTGTATAAACCCAATTGTTGATTGCTTCTATTGTTGTTGCTATCCGCATGTCCTATATATTCCAATGTTTTACGTTCGTGACTGAAGAGAGTAAACGAAATGTTAACATCTCGCGACGTATGTCTTCTATCAAGGGAACGCAGTGTTTTAAATACACACTTCGATCAAATGTGGACCTTCCAGAATACGGTAATGTTCATAAGTGGCTTTATAGAACTTAAGTGGTGATCTTGAACATCTGTGTGAAATATATCTGTTACTTTAAAATAGCATATATCTGAGCGTTTTTATCGTAATGCTACATATGGGTACTTTTACACAGTAGAAATAAGATCACTAGTTCAATAACCTTTCGAATCACGAGAACCATGTGTTCATTCCCGAACAATGACGCAACAATTCTGGCAGCAGAAACTCAAGTAAAAAAGTGTGGAATCTTGATCAGAGGAGCAAATTTCTTTACAAAAATTCCAATGGACTATATTTCTACAGTGAAACAACGGACGCGAAACACTCGCTTTAATCAGAAATGGCGATTTCGGAAAAATATTCGAATCACTGATAGAAACTCGCTCGCGTAACAACAGTATCTGAAGTTGCCTTACAACTTGTTTTTCCAGCAAAGTATTATTTTCTGCTATCCGGCCCACTTTCGCTGAGACAAATAACACGGTGAAGAATAGCACTAAACCCCTACTGACAGCTCAAAAGAAGGATGATTTCCTATTCTTGCCATTCAATCGTTATCATCTAGACAAGGACATAAAACACAAAGAAAATTCTGCTCTGACTCGAAAGTATGTGGCTGCGCAGTTGCGCTTATTTTAAACCACCAGAGGACCAGTTCTCCGCAATCGCGAATGTAGCTTGCCTAGCTCTTCTGTCTCCCACGTTGTTTACCCGTTCACTTGCAGTTGCAGTGACGTTTACATAGGGGGAACAGATCGACAACTATTACAGCAGGTCACCCAACACACTCTGAAGTGGTTGAAAATACAGATGACGCATCAGCCTCAACTGGTTGCAATGACGGCTCGAAACCCAACGTCATCGATTACTAAACACATCATGACAACAGATCACCAACCTGACCCATTAAACTTATTCAATATATTGTTGCGCAATCGAAAACCGAAGCTACTAGCTTTCTGTGAAGCGATGCTCATCCGAACTCACCAGCCGACGTTATGTACACAAGTGTGGTTGATTCAACCTGTCGGGTTGCCATGGTCGTGATCACACAATAATTGATGTACTTGTAGGCTTGTGCTTGTCTTTTCTTATCTATATGATGTATAAAACTGGCAGGCTTTATGTTTGTGAATGATGAGAGTAAATGGAATGTTATCATATCGCGATATATATCTTTTTTCTGCTCTGATGATATGTTCGACTGTAAGTTAGATTTTTGGGCTTGTTGCGATTTTTTCAGCTTGCCAGTTGCGTGCTAAGACTAACCTGAGCGACGTTTGGGAGTTGTATGCACAAACATTTGGGCAGTTTCCGGTCTCTATGTTTACTACAATTTTCCATGTGCTGCAGTCGTTCTCTCTGCTGCGCTCCCACCTAATCGCATTCTGCGTGACCAAAATAAGATATATGCGAAGATCATGTCTATCGTATCAAAGACAAGACCACCCCTGTCACACATGTGTTCACGATATTAACCAACATCTGGTAGGAAATTATAACCACTCTGCAATTACTTAACCGAGATGTCTCTCACCTGAGGCTTAGCAGTTCCAATCGCAATTCCTGATCATCTAAGCCGTATACAAACACAGTCGAGGTTAAATTGATATCTATACCAGAACAAAACTTCCTTGTCCAGTGAAATAAAAGCGGAACCCTTATTCCATATTGCAGATAACCAGCAATATATCAGAAACTGCCACTCAGATTCCAGTCTCCCCAATTCAAACCACATGCAGGAAATGTGTCATGTTGTTGACCAGTTTTACTTGTCTAGACTTTTGAGTTGCGCTGAAAGTTTCTAATGAGTTGGGTTTTCTAAGACATTACTAATATTTGATGGATTTTTTTGAGAACTAATGTCACTCACTAAGTTTTGCATTCAGTTTTGTCCTTAGTTAATGTTACTACGAACCGACGTAGGGCATAGTTGCAAATATTTTAATTCGTTGGAGAGAATAAACGTAATACTGACTTCTGAAGTTTCATTTCCGCCTTCGATATTTATAAACTAACCTGATGGAAATCAGCGATTCACATACTGTGTAATCTTGTATGTTCTTTCGGCAAGGAACAAGGCAGTCTATCAACAAAATACAGTATTTAAAAGACGTCAGGCAAGATTATGAATTTGTTTGTTTGAAATTCGAATATTTCATTCGTAGACTAACATAGTTTATCGGCAATCAAAAATGCAACTGTGATAAATAATTTTTGTTTCACTTCTAAATACACATTAGTATTTATCGTTTCAACCAGGAGTGAAATCAGAATCGGTATGTCAACTTTTGTAAACGTTGGGAGTCACATACTGATTAACTCCAGTCCACTGACACGACCGCAAATTGGTCCAGAAACTGTGATGTTGACGATACGATGTTTCGTTTCTTTTTTTAACATCCGTCAAACGTTAGCCAAACAAGACAATATTGCACGAGTGCTAAACGTTCACAAAAATCACGTGAAAGGAATTAGATGACTTATTTTTTTTAAAATCTCATCGGATTACTCCTTCATGGCGGAAAATACTCATTAGGAACAGGCGTTATGCGGAATAAAACGGTGTTCTGGAGTTATTTCCGTCCCAAATAGTGATGCACACAAGTAGGAAATATTGCACAAAATTGTCCGGAAAGGAAACACATGTGCAACCCATATTAAGATAGCGTTAATTTTGATTATTCAGTGGGTAGCTTTGAGCACACCTTTGCTGTTGACAATTATAAACTGAAATTTTGATTGAAGTTTGTCTCTTATGATTTTCACTGCGCTTTGTTGCAGTGAACGACTTGTCGCATCTATGTAATTTTTCAGATAGTTAGACTAACATAGTGTATAGGACCAGTAAGTGAATTTCACGAAAATCTCGTTAAGTTTTCTAAACGGAAGTCTAAGCTGTGCACCCAAAGATACATAACGTGAAGATAAATTTATAGCGGTTCTAACAGATATTACACACCGGATGTCTTCAACTCGGTGAGCGTTAAGATCGTAACAGTCTGGTCAGTCTGTAGTTTTCTTGAACTTGATTGATATTTTTGAGCATGTTTGAAATTTGGTTTTCAAATTCTTTTCGACCTTTACTGATGACTCATCTTAATCTCTACAGAACCTGTGAGTACTGGCGTGTTATATGTCATTTGCCATTTGACTGAATGCTGCTATGAGGCTAGTTCGACTACAGTGTATACGCAAACTTTTGAATTCACCATTTCCTAAGAGGACTGCCTTTTGTGCGATAGTAGTTTCGTCAGTTTAACTGTTAAGTTAGAGACCCACTGTATTTTGTTTGAAATTTGGTCAGTTTTTTTCTTCAACTAACGTTGTGAAATCATGACAGTGTTCACGAGTTGTAAACCGGTGAACGGGCAAGAATCAACGCATCTCACTGAAGCCTCAAGAGCTGTCCACAAAGTTGCTGCTGAACAACCTGCGACAGTCTGCCAGTGCAGTTTGCAGGCCACTAAATCGACCGCACTCTGACTACACAGTCCTAACATGTGCTTCGGAAAATATTGCTCAATCTTTGGTATTTCCGTGGCCACAGATATATCATAACCACTTTCACCAGACAGAAACGTTTGTTTCAGCCAGTTTGACGCAGTTTTCCGTCAGTATCCGGTGCAGTTCCGATAGGTTAAGTAGATTCCAGCATTCCTACTGTCACATGTTGAAAAAAGTCCCATGGATTTCGTGGTGTCTCATAATAAATGTTGATGAAACCTCTGGAATTGTACCGGCTTAGGAAAAACCAATCCAAGGTTACATCGTTATTTCCGCTGAATTGGAAAACGTCCTGCTGACACCTGAAACATTGCGTCGATAATCAAAAAGCATTATGGTTGGTCAACATGCCATTACCTAAATCAACTTACTCTAACCAGTAGAGATAAACAAAGAGACAGCAAAAACAAATCACACCATCCACTGTAGGCTGGTGGGTTTTTGTTAAAACGTAATTGGTTGTATGATTTTATATAATTTCCGAATAAAATTAGAATTACCGGAGACGAAATATTTTGCAAATAAACTTTTCTGTGGTCTTTGCTTATTTTGTTTAGATAAAAATCAGTTATATCAGGCCAAATTAACATGACGTTTGTCAGTAATCGGCCTTTAATGAAAGTGATCGTAATCAAATATGAAGTATGTTTTGTTGATTGGAAAAAATATACGTCTCGCTTGCCATCTTGTGTACAATAGTCATTTGCATGATAATTCCGTTGTCATAACGACAAACTTTTCGTTGTCATTCTTATATCTGAACCGTGAGCTTTTTGCCAGGTACAATTTCCTGTTTTGCTCATAGTGATGTTTACATTTTTACCGAGTAAACATGAACCGCAACTCCTATCTATTTGGTTGAGTGCAATAAAATTGTCACGCTAGATTAAAAAAAACAAAACTGTTTTTCCGACCCAAGTTGTGCGTTAATTTAATTTACTTTCATCAAGCCGTTTACTAAACAGCTTAGCATGAACAGACGCTGGCTACAAGTTACAGCGAAGAAAGCACTAGCTCGAAAATTGATAGAGGGTGCACTGCAATTCGTTATAAAAGAAATGTTCTACATCGACAGCCGACTTAAAATTGGACAGTACTACAACTGTAAAAGAAAACTCACCCTAAAATATTAGGTATTCATCACTGACATTGTCATGGGGGGATGTTTTCAATATCAGTGAACGTCCATAGTGCACTGACACAATCCTTGAGACGGAGAAATCATTTTGAAGCTTGGTTCAACGAAAATTAATACGTACGAATCATTGTCTTTTATGCGCAAAAAATAAGACGTTTTGTTTTTAAGCCTAACCATTGTTTTAAAAATATTCACCTCCAACTACAACACGACGAATAAAAGCTTTAACAGAATGACGGCTGCTGTCGTTACAGCTTGAATGAACCAGCATTTCGCAACGACCTCTGCAACGTTCGCTTCCGCACAGTGACAGTAATTCTCTTGGCCCAAATTTTCTTCCAATAGCTCCGCTGGCCTAATCACATATGATCCCGTTATAACTATCGAAGCCACCACTGATCGATTAAATTAAGGTCAAGGTCACAGAAACAATGAATCATATGACAGAACAATAATTATAAAATGTAGTTTTAGAGAAAAGAAAGTATTACTGTTATAGTGCATAATAAAGGATTTATATTTTAACACCGCTTCGGAGTCTGTTAAAAATCGGCTAAGACATGAATGAAAAAAGGCGGGCATATTCTTTGTGTGTATACGCTGGACCTCATTTTTCAATTAACTGCATGCACTCTACATTTTAAATGTACTGAATTTTCGTTTTTCTTAAAAAAACTTTCGACAAACTGTTTATATAGGTAAGCCTGTTATGTACATTATGGCCAGAAAGCATATTTGAACAAGTGATTTGTACCGTACATTTCCCCTCAGTGTACAGCTGAAGGTTTACGACTGTATGGTGTGTAAGTTTCACTGAAATTTGGCCGCTGATCTACACCAAGTAGGAAGAGGACAACATAATCACACTTCGTGGTTGAAACGTACATTCAATAGCCCTAACTGAATAGTATACATAAAATATGCCAGCATTTGTGAGCTCGTTTCCTCAAAACGGAGCAGCATATGCAAGCTGATAAACTATCTGAAATTAGAACTCGTGGTGTTTGTTGCTTTCTTACATAAGCCCATAATATGGGTTCCTCAGCATTAGACTTCTGAAAGGTTGCACATTTTTGCCAAGTATAAACATTCACCTTTAAAATTCGAACTTTAAACATTCCACTTTTAACATTTACCCCTTCAAACTGCATTTTGTGATAGAGTTCTAGTTCAACAGGTTCCTTTGCTCTGAAGTGGTATGTGTCGTTTATGTGCAAGTTATGCCCACATTTGTACTGTTGAAACTGACACTTTCATATATAAACCCAGCTCAGAGTAGTTTTATCGTCTGAAAGAGCAAGTAACCGATGAGAGATTTTCGAACCAAGTGGGTAGGTAACACAAGTGGAACTCGGCAAATTGGGGTGCTTTAGGGCAACCTTGAAAGGGTCACCACTAGTATATTTTTGTATATGTTAACCGGCTTCGATGTGCGCGAAATGTTGCACTGGGAACGTTGTACGCTGTAAGTAACCTCAATTTACCTATAAATTGCATAGATTTATTTCGTAATGGTAACTTTGGGGTAAACAACCAGGAAAATGACATTGTTCCGCGATGTTTTATAATTTAATTTGGATGGCATATCACTGTGTCTCCATTTCGAGACGATCGGGCAACCTGATCATTACTCACAAACGAAAGTGGTTGAGCGTTCACATATGATAATTCGGTCGTGCCCAACGTGAGGTTAATGGCGCAGTGGTAAACACGGTTGCCTCATGAACAGCATGTCCGTGGTTCAAGTCCCGGCAGTGGCGATGATATGCATACTGACGAGCTCTAATGAGAGGGAAACTCGAGTCTGGTGCTTCTTTTCGAAAGGGGCCGACTGAAAAGTCTATGGGGATGCGACAGCTGCGATCAATTGTGGGTGATGTTCAACTTATAAATGTCACTTTTTGTCAACCTCTGTATCCCTGCAGCCTATCTATACTATCCAATATTGGTCTGACGTACAAATATTCAACAAATCGCCAGGTGAAGCATACAGTGAGCAAAAGTTTATTGAAAGACTGTTTTGTGATTTGGTACCGGTGTTGTGACCGCAAAAGACGCTTCGCCTGGGAATTCGTTTATTGTGCAAACTCCCGTACAGATCATGTCATAAATCGGACCACAAACCTGTCCACTCATTTGCACGGCAGACACGCATTCACATACATTGGTTGGCAGCACATTGTCATTCGCCTTAGGGGAACTTCTGCCGTAGCGCGAACACACTAGTCCAATAGTCTCTTCTTGTCCATCGTCCTCCTGACGTTCGTAGCTTGCCCTCTTATTCCTGATTGTTGCCTGTGGATAATATACTACTTGTGTGTAGCATGCTGCCCGCAGCAAAACTGCCCGTCATACAACACCGGTATGATCAGAGCAAATGCCAAGTTAAAATGCTTCGTATCTACACAACGGCCCGTTGTATTTGAAACAAACAGGGTAAAATTTCATTCAACACCTATCAATAAAACCCACAGCCACTAATGATTCAAGTGTTACTTCATAGAGGTCTGGCATTCATGAGTTTTGAAAGAAACAGTTCAAGAACTCTTGCTTGGCAGTCAGTCCACTGGGTATTTCACGGGTCCTACGTGACGCAGTTGGGAGGGTGAAGGACTGGATCCAACTGCGGGATATTTGAACCCTCGACTATTTTCGTAACGTAGCTGGTACACAGCTCACCGCGTTTAAGCATGCTGTTCTAGTTGCTGGTTTAAGTCCAGCTGAGTCCGTGACTATTACAACAGACCTTTCCTTTATGGTAGCTATCTACCACAGTATAATCAGTAGCAAACTAGCCATAACTGGACATGAAGTCCCACAATATTAGTTGACTATTAAGTGTGCCTTCCTTTGGTAAACAGCAATCCGGAATTAGCAGACGTAAAATGTCATCTTTGTTAAGAAACAGCACGTTGTAGACATCTACAATTCAATCACAGCGCGAACTTTATCAGACTCCTGCGCACCACCACGCTTCCTATGATAGATTAGCCACCATTTAGGACAACACTGGGGTGCCTGAGAGTTACAATAACTTACAAGTGCAGAAGCAAATGATGAGCACCATTAAGAGTAACACAGACATTGTTACGCGGCCACTGGCAATTGGAGCTTGCAGCTATTTGCGTACACATGTAGCTAAATCATGCAAAAAACATGGCGTAACTGAATAACATTGATAAATATGAGTTCCCTCAACGACGTAAGTATTTGTCGATTTAGATCAACTTCCGTCATATTCGCTAACCTAACTTTAGTTGTAATATTAGTCACAAATTTTTTGTGTTTATTGTAAGTACGGCCTTGCAAACCGTTGTCAGTTTATTAGTTTTCGAAGGCTTTTTAGGCTAAATAAATAACGCTCGTATTTTGGTTTAAAGCAAATACTTTGGAGTGAAGTACGGGAGCTATTCCACGGCAGTAGTGCACTTATGCGTATTTCAGAAATTTTTCATGCGCGTGCGCCTGGTTTACAAAAATAAAACAAAAATGTGATTTAGGTAAGTTATCTGGTTACAAATATTTAAAACACGTCTATTTGTGACTTTCTTCGCATACAATGTATAATATTTTGAGTTTATCACTTGTTTTTCATCAAAATGACCATAAATAGGTTTCTTTTGTTAACCAAATATACTTCCGTGTCAGTGAACACCCTAGCGATTAATGCTTTCAATCAGTCAAATTTTAGGCGTGTTACTTTGATCTGTTTGCTAACAAGCGGTATATGAAGTTTAAAAATAGTTCAAACTTGTTGCAATAAATTGCGACCATTATTTTGTAAATGAAGCCATGCAAAGTCGTATCTGAATAAATGACAGTGACTTTGAACTTTATTTAAGCTCATATGATGATGCAACTCAACAAGTGCAAAACATGTTGCTCTCCGTAGTGAACAGTACCAGTTAAGAGAATCAATTGTACTTAGGTTTAAAAAATTATATAACAAAACTGGACTCGTAGCATAAATGAATCAATAAACATTTCGTAACGATTACTGAAAACTTCCATTGTTTGTGAGTCACCGGTTAACCACAATTTATGCTACTTTCTTAACCATATCCTATATGAAAATCTTGCTTTTATTTAAAATATCTATTTTTGGTTTGTTTGTTTCATTTTTCCGACCGATGAACCTTAGAGTGTCACATTGCAACGTTGCTTTGGTGAAGAACGAAATTTTTGCGTCAGTTGATAGACACGCTATATGCAGATTTATGAACTGGCTGACCAAGTAGGACCAAGATTCAACTAAGCCTAAACAAAGTTTCATACAACGATAATAAAATAAGTAGAAATAAACATCTACTCTACATGGTTTTGGATGGTTGAGTGAGCTTCAACACGTTAACCTTCGTCGCAGGTAAGCAATGACAAGTTTGTCACTATTAGTATGTTTCTCTAATGAAACCGTTTATTTGTTTGTCACCAATTTGTTGGCTTTAAAATTTCCCTCCGTTGTTAAAGAATGACTGATAATATCTGAACTGTGCACCGAACAAGAAAATCTGTGATATAAATGGTATGCTGAAATAATAGGATAAGCTGTAAAAATTATATTCTGATCATTGCAGTGACTATTTGAATGTGCCATATGCTGGAACACTACATTTTCACAACAGTATTAACATTTCCACAACGGTTGTTCGTCGTCTCTGTTCACAGTCCAGGACATCCCATATTATCCTTTCGTGTCAACGTTTTCGTTTGATGATTTCAAGTGCATACTGGATTGACATATTCAGAACATAAAAACAAGTTTTCAAGTAGAGCGGTCAGAAAGATAAATCTAGTTGAGTGAAACTGCGTTAAAACTTTATGTGTAGTTACTAGTCAGCTGTGTTTAATGCATGCTGAGTTAAGTTTACAGCATTTTTGTTAAACAGAAACACCTACTTTTGCTTCTGCCATCCTTGGTCTATGTTATATTAGTTTAATTTTCTGCGACCGACAGCATTTTGGTTTGTTTTCCTAGACTATTGTATTACTCCCCCGATTAGCTGGATATGTCCAGCACAAGTTTGTGCACTCTTAATTGTACGTCAGATGGACAAGAAGTGTACCCTAAATATGAAATATAAGTACTTTAAATTTATTCTGTTTAGGACAATCAAAATGATCGCCTGCGGGCGTAGAACACCATACTGCGGTTTGCTGCGTATCTAGCTTGCAAACTTGACAAAAATGGAATGTTTACAAACTTCTCCGGTTTTCGGAACACTTCTGAATGGTTAAATAGAAACTGTTACTTTATGTAAGTACGTAAACAAGTAAACATGCTAAAAGAATGATTCACTATAAAAGTTATTCAATATGCTTTTTTGAGAAAGGTTTTTTACCATTTTGAAAAACACCTCACTTATCTTGAAAAACGTAGGTGAAATTTTAATTCAACAATTTATTCCTCATTTGTGTCTATGAGGTGTTACTGTGAAAATTCCATTCTACTTTCCCATTTCTATTTGATCTATAACATTCCTCATAATTCTGGCTTTGTCGCGCTTAACCGATTAGAGGTAGTTTGCTGGCCTATAAGCTCACTCAGCTGCTATCACAGAGATTGGATTCTACTAAGAACAGCATAGCCTAAGCAAACACGGAATATCCCGTTTCGATCAACTGTTCGAGTGAAAGAATCCCAAATGAATTTAACTTCAGCATCCACATACTCGGCTACTATTTCCAATCAAAGGATCGATCACCCAGTTTTAGATTATTTCAACTCTAGTTTGAACGGGCAGAAAAAGTCTATTTTTCTCTAGCTGAAGGCGATCATATTACAGCTTATTAAAGGGGTATTGTTTATATTACATATATAATTGAGCTAATATTATAACGTTATACTTAACCCGATTATGGGAATATGCAGTTATTTAAACTTTGTAATGACTTCAAAACAAAACTTTAACATCACTTGCTGTGCACTATGCAATTACAGTCCCAGAGTAAAGGGATCATATTATTTATCCATATAAGCATCATTACCACAGTCAAAATAAATTTACCTTGGTATGGTCACAGTATTGAGCGGTGCCTAATCTTAGGTACAGATGAACATTGTATTGTCACGTGAGTTTATTTTCAGTTCTGTACACGTATTTCGAAAGTATATATGTCTGATCTTTTGTGAGGAGATGACAAATGAGTTAAACTGTCAGCTTAATGAAAATTACATAATTTGGACAGAAGTTGCCTTCTTGAAACAGTCACACAGATTTCACACAATGCAAAGTGACGCGTCACAACCTATACATTATCCTATACAGTATCCAAAAAATCTGAGACTCTTACAGTTAAATAGCAGAATGTGTCATAGAAATTGGTTGCAAACGACCAACAACGTACATTCCACTTACGTTGATGATAACGTAGTCAACTTTCTTTGAGTTCTACAAAACGATTAATGACGTTGTACATCTGATCAGAAATTATTAATTGAATTTAAAACAATCGAAGCGGATCATTTCACTTTTGTCCCACTAAAATTGAAGCGAACGGTTTCTTGAATGCCGAATAACTAGTGTTTTGGTCGTAAATGGTTTTTGGAAAAAATAATAAACCCGTGAAAGCTCAAGCTACCACATTACTCTTCGTTTCATGTACTGGACCTGAAGCGGCGTAATCTAATGAACACAAAAAAGAGCGGCACATCATGTGAATTCTCCATCAAATTGGATGGTATTTTTGTTCTTGTATACTACTGTCCGGTTGGTGAAAACTGAATAATGTGATGCATATGATCATTTTCAATTTAGTCAATGTAATCCTACGACATGTTTACATCATGTCCCCGTTAACAGCCGATTTGCATTAAAAAGCATTTTAGGTTCTTTCTCAACAAACTTTAGCTCAAGTACACGAATCGAGAAATCCTACCAACGTAATTTGACTGGACACGTCAGCGTCTGATAAATCTCTCCAGATATTCCAGGTATGAACTCTTCTACCAATTTGTTCGAAAAAGTTTCTAGGTCTAACAAGCCGCCTCCCAAGCTCCATGTTATTGCCACTTACTTTGGTTCATGGTAATCAGTGTAGAGTTCGATCACATGTTGCACCAAGTGTAGCAATCAAGCTTCTAAGTGGTGTTGCATGAGAAACGTCGATTAGTCGAAGAGCATGGACACATCGGAGATCACTGTTAAATATCAGTGCCCCTAAAATAACACAAGACCAGCTCACGTAGGTTAATCTGAGTAAGCTGACCTTCAGCGGGTACAGCTGAGAAAACGTATTGTGAGTGTGGACAGAAAAAGTATACTTTATGGTAATGTTTAATCCGAGTAGGCCACCAGTACTTCCACTTTCCCAATACACGTTGATGTAATGGTGTTAAAAGGTGGTTGCAGTGGAGCAAACAATGAGTGAGTGTCGGTACTTTCAGTGATTTCATGCCTGTATCGCTTTTGGTTCTCAAGGATTTTACTGTACATTAGCGAGTGTATAAAGTCAGTAGCAATTTAACAAAGCGTTGCTCTATGTTTCCTATAAAACCAATGAACATGAATAAGACAGTATAGTTGGCTGCCGATATAATTTAAATGAAGCCACTGTACTAAACACATTACACAACAAACCGGTAGCACACTCAAAGGATAACATTTTTCACGATAACGTTTGTGGTTCAACATCACCTCTTAATTTTCCAACGCATATAATCTTCATGAATCCGAAAAATTCGATCACTGATTTTCAGTTGGCTGCGACAAAATTAATGTCGGTTTATGTTGCGCTGCACGTTTATCAATTGGTCCATATGTACGAATCAAATAAAGCTGGTCAGAAATTAGGTTACTGTATAATATAGTTACGTGCTGAGGTTGTACTTGCTAGACTGTTCAAGGTAACCAAGTGTCTACTATGGAAACAGAATATACAGAAAATTGCATTCAGTTCTTTTGCAGTCATGCAGAGAAATAGGTAAAAACAAACGTCAAAGCTTATTTGATTCGATGCCAATCTTTGCTATTAATCCAATCACAGCAAATAAAGTGATGTGAGCCATATCAGCTGAGTTGTAATAACATTGTCGAAGATGACTAGTTCAATTTTTGGCGTTTTCTGAATCACTAGCGTATGCACAGTAAGTGACGTCAGGCAGTTGTGCGTTTGAAACAAGTTTTGCAGTTCCATGCGTATCATCCAATGGAACATACTTCATGGTTTCAAAATTTATGTTGGAAATGAATAACAGTGATCGAAAAAAACTTCGGGGGTTCGACGTCAGTTACTTCCAGTTGCACCTCTGACGACTGAGCATGCCTCACTGTGTTACAACTTCTGTTGCTCTAACCTTGTACTTATAATCATCATTTGCGTATCGTAGTAATTAGTAGTACATACTAGAGCTCTACCGTTCGTTTGATGGAAAACCTCGAAGCTCTTTAGCAGGTAGTCTCACGTCTTTTTTCAAATGTCAAGTTTAAAGGTATTTGTAATTTTGTCATTATACCCAGAGTATTCATGAAAGTCAAGGTTACAAACAGCTGTTTTCGGTAATTTTCAGCAGGCATGTACAATTACAAGCGATTAATTGGACTTATATATAAAACACGAATATGGTTATACGCAACGTCAGTAGAAACTGTGGATGACTGTCTACCCGGGTGGTGGCGGGTTTGTTTGTGTGGGTGTGTGTTGTGTTTACATGAATCATGTGACCGGTGTGTGATAACGTGTCAATCGGATTACTGGGACATGGGGTTTCAGACGGTTTACACCTGGTTGGCCACGGGAGATGTTGTTTGTTCGCTTCGGAATGGTTAGCTCGAAGCTTCCATTTCAAACACAGTCGCTGTCGCCGGCTGAATTTATTCAATTGACTGTGTTACATTGTTAATTGATCTCAGGATCGTTCATTGGCGGAATACGAAATATGCGATCAAACAGAACTGTATGGACTGAGTATACGAATCAGTTACGTTCATAAATATGTCGCCCGTAAATAGTTCTATTCACTAATGAAGTTAACTTTTTAAAAAATCGATTAATTCCCGAACGTGTTACCTTTCCCAATATGTTGCCAGTGTTGACTAACTAGCGTTAATGTGGACAGGTTATATGCTATAACTTCAATTGAGTAAAAACGTCAAATAGATTACGTAAAAATGAAAAATAATCATAGCTTTTGCTGTCAGATTGACAATTAATTGTCTACTAAAGGTGCACAATACGGATACTAAACGTCCTCACCTTGACTGATACTCGAATTCCTCTCAGAATCTCATGATATAACAAGCGTGAGTATTGCAACGTTGATTTTTTATTTAACACACTACCGCATTCACTATTGAATAACGGCCAGAATGTACTGTCGATATGTGAAGAGACACAGAATGACCATTATCTTAACCTCAATGCCTGATAATGGTTTTAAACACTGATGAAATTACGTTCGCTTCTCTAGAAGCTACCAGCACGATACTGCCGTCAATCTATACGTTAAAACATCTATCCAATTCAATGAGACTGCTAATATACACCAAACTAGCTGCGTATGCTTATTTGTAAGTTGTGCTAGCTGTAGATAGCCAGAACACATAACCACTATCAAAACCCTATCTAATCATGTCTAAAAACCGGTATGTTTACTGTGTTATAGATCATAATATAACAACGTTGACGAATTAATATTAGACAACCGGAGGTTGGTGCAATCAAGGGCATTTACTATGAACCATATTAAAACACCTTAGGCAAGTAAGCAATAAGACATTGGTGAGTTAACTCTGTTGAATTTTCCAGTCAGGTGGGTGGTGGCAGTAGCAAGTTTGAAGCGTAATTGAACTTGTTAGTGGGACAAACGATGCATTGCTGCTGAATACCTGGTTTGTTTTGTTGAAGTGAATTAGGAAGAAGTGCAATGTGTACTTATGCGCGAAGTAACTTCACTAAGTGAAAACCGTTTCTAGCAGGTAAAATATTTTATTATCAAATCAGAAAATTGGAAAGGACAAGTAAGTTTTCTGTTGCTTTTATGCTTCCCAACAAATATAAAACAGTTGCATCCTACAAAAAATAAACCCAATTGAGAAGATAACTAAGTCTCTAATCTGGGTTATTTCGCCGAATGAATCTGATTAAAGTCTGCTATAAGACGCCAGCCGTCTTACATAAGGATGTTCATCCTAGTTTTCCTCACTTGCCACAAAGAAACCGATACAATACATTATCACTAGAGCAGCAGAGCAGCTGAATACCACAAATTTGCTGACTTTAAAAGACTTCGTGACTTCCTGAATATGTGTCCCTAAAATCCACGCAGAGGAGACATTTGATCGAGAGTTGGACTGCCTGTGTTCAGTTTGCCCTAACATCACCTCAATTCATGACTACTGATACGATTAAACTAGCGTATTGTAGATTCAGTCGATTCAATATTGCAGAAGTAAATTTTGTGAATTTATTATCGGATGTTCGTGTTAAACTAAGACTAATACCATCCTTGCATGTTCGTTCGTTGAATCTGTGATAATAAACTGACTAGTATTGATCAAAGCTGAACTGCCAAAATAGTGTTTAGTTTAGAATTCGTAGAAGAAAACGGAACAAACTACTTTACGTTTACACTCGTGAAGAAAGAATCCCATTGAAATATAAGATACATTCTTGAATAGCTTAAATAATCAAGCGTTTGACGAGGTGAAACCTGTCCAATGCTTAAGAGGATGTACATATAAGATGTTTAAGCTATATAGCTAACTGAGTTTTATAACAAATTAACTGTAAAAATGACAGTGACGAAGAACTAGGTGCGCTAAATGTGATGCTAAATAAAAAGGCGTAAAGTAAGTAATTTGTAAACGCATATTACGGAAGCATTTTTTCAGAGCACTGCTCGTAACTTGAACGCTTCACGCTTGTTTCCTAAAAACGTGATTTTGTACATATGCTATTTAGTAGAATGCGTTGAAATATTACTGTTAATAACTTGTAACAAGATGAACAACAAGCGTGGACACTTCTTCTGCATTGGTTGCCTCTTGCGTTTCATTGTTGAATGCTATGCCAGGTGAAAATAAGCCTGTTATTACAACTGCATTTCGCAACGATTTCAATTTGTTCAAAGACAGATCCGGCGCAACGCCGCAGGACTTGTGCTCACTGAGAGGACGACGACTGACCAGACTCATAAAAATATAACTCGGTTGTTGCTATTACTAAATACGCAAAGAAACTTCCTCAGAAAGTAGATGCAACTACAGTTTTTCAAATAATGTACTTACCAAACTCTCGATACATTCTGAAGTGTAGTACCCTCCTTATAACTCTTCTGATAAGCCATGTAAACGTTTTGAAAAAACACCTTCATCAGTTCATTTTAATAGCTCTTATTTTATTCGCCAATAGCTTGTGAGACACGTGTACACAAATACCGGCTTCCTTAGAACTCATGTTACATTCACTCCCATTTTCAAGGTCACCATGCAAAGTAACTTTCATTACTCAATCATCCTGATGATAGAAGTTACATCAACACATCAGTTGTGGGCGTCATTTTTGCGGATCATTCAGCTTAACGCCTGTAGTGTCCAGTCAATTCCGTAACAAGTTAAGTAGTACACATCCTTATATATGAAGGCATATTGTAACGAATATTAAGTTCTGAAATATATCTCGACAATGAAAATTACTATGGATTTGACGCGGCAATGAACGGGTAGTATCAATGTGAACCTACTTTGGTCAGTTTGGTTGGCTTTCTACTTCTGTTGTGTTGCTGCCACAAACTTGTGATGTATTACTCTGGTGGGTAGATATGAAACCACTTACTGAAACTGAAAGTTGCAATTGCCTTACGGATATCAAGCAAAATAGTGCTGCTGGTCCAGATGAACTAGTGCCGGCACTTTTCAAAGAAGGTGAAGAGGTGTTAGTGGAGGCATTGACTCGGTTGTTTCAGTTTGTGTAGACAACGTAGACCATTCCTCCGTGCTGGGGTCACTTGATAATAGTCCCCATATTCAAGAAAGGTTTCAGAGGCCTTTGGAAAAAACATAGGGGGATTAGTTTGACCCCAGTTATTTCTAGGGTTCTGGCATTCATACTTTGTCGACTCACTGCAGTTTGGGAGGCAAACATTAGGGAAGAACGGGCAGGGTTTCGCCCTGGGCGGGTTTGTATAGATCACATTTTCACCCTTCGTCAAATTTTGGAGCAGCGCCATGTGTACCGCCGGCCAACAATCGCCATGTTCCTTGACTCTAGAAATGCATTTGATTCAATGGATCGATCTACACTGTTAGATTCACTTAAACGCAGAGGTGTACCGATCAAGTATGCGAACACACTGTCGGCGCATTACTCCCATACTTCAGCTCAGGTTAAGGTTTACGGTGAGCTGTCTGACAGTTTCAGCACCAGAAGCGGTGCTCGTCAAGGCTGTCTCCTTTCACCATTTTTGTTCAATTTCGTCATAGACAAAATAACGGAGGACTGTTTCCGACACTCACAAGATGCCGCGTTGACCACCTACCTGATGGAAGGCTGACTAATCTTGATTATGCCAACAACAAGGCATAGCTTTTTGACAACTTTCAAGCAGCACAAACAACGCTAAACGCTATTTTGCGTTCCGCTAATTACTTCGGAATTCGTTTTGTAGCATCAAAATGCGAAGTGCTTATGCAAGATTGCTGTAATTACGTAGAATTAATGTTAGATAACAAAGTCAAGGAAGTTGTTGACCGGTTTATATACCTGGGAAGCTGCATCAGCAGCGGCGATGGGGGTTTAGGGAATGAAATGGAGGCGCGTATTTCCATGGCTAGAGCGGTGTTCACTAATCTGAGGCACTTGTGGCGACAGAAAGGTATCTTTCTGAAGCTTAAGGGTCGCGTATATCAAACAACAGTTAGGGCTGTATTACTTTACGGCAGCAAAATCTGGCCGCTCAGGGTAGAGGACGTGAACCGTTTTCCGGTATTTGACCACCGGTGTCTGCGTTCAATCGCTCGTATCGGGTGGTACCAACGAGTGAGCAACGAGAAGGTTAGGGAGCGGGTGTTTGGCGCTGATTCTCAAACGAGTTCTTTTATTCACTCACTACATTTGTACAGACTTAGGTGGTTAGGTCATGTACTAAGGATGCTAGCCAGTCGTCTCCCACATCGAGCACTGTTTGCCGACGCTACGGTTGAAATCGTTCACGACGGGTTGGTCACTGTAGATCGGGTTTGTCTCCCGGGTTGTAGCCCTCGCGACTCATAAAGTCGATAGGTTAAAACTTTTGGTGAGATTGCGGCTAACCGAGGTCAGTGGCGTGAATTTTGTCGTTGTTTGTTCGAGTTGTCTGTGAAGTGAGTGCATTTAATGACGCGGAGCAGTGACAGTCTTAAGGAGGCTGTCTTGTTGATGACGCTTTATTTTAATTTACACCTCGGTCGTTTGTTTGTAAGGTGTAGGCACCTCGATGTTGTATGTTTGAAGATATATGTAGCTATTTTTAGTACTTAGGTCCCTTTCCCCCTTCTTTCTTCCTTCTCTCTTCCTATACAGGGATAGCTTTTTCTTCATGATTGTTTGGCAGTTGAGCATCACTGTTTATCACTGATATCTTGTTGTCTTTGTCTATGGTTGCCAATCGTACACCTGATGTTTGTAAATATATATTTAGGCACAATATATTCTCGTTTATTTCGGACAGCTTTGGGTGTGTACTGTGATTAAAAAACCACCTGACTTGCTCAGTTACCCTAATAATTTCTATCAATTACAAACTTCCATATCGTCGAATGATCACTCCTTAATCTGACCAGCAAAGGATAGCTTCTCATCAGTTTACCATTTTAAATGAAATTAAGTAAAATATCATTTTATCTCATTTCACACTAAGTCTTATAGAAAGTTGCCTCGGCTTCTTTATATATTAACTGAAAAATAAGTTTCATCTCGGAACTGCAAGGCGGCCCCTCCAATTGAAACAAACTCAGAGACAGAGGGGGCTGTCGTCAGAAACTAAAGAAATAGATGGAGTGATTTAGTCGTGAATATGGTTGTCCATGTTTTGTGTGACGTAAGCAGTGGCAGAAAAATCTATCTTCTGTTGTGTCTGCATAACAAGTGCTGTTTTCCGGCACTCTGCTAAGCCGATTTACCTTAACCCAGCAAGTAAAGAGTCACACTTGCTTCTCATTCGATTTTTACAAAATTCGATTATGTTACAGATTGTTTAGGTTACACTTATTGGTAGGTGTAACGTGCGGTCGAAACCTGCAAGCGCGCACAGATTAAATTCGAAGTGTATATCGGGGCGTGCTGCTGTGTTGTCAGCGCCGTTTTAGTTTTCGTTTGTGTGTCTTATGCATGACTTACTGGGCTTTTGGTTCACGTTTGTCCTTGTTGTTTCATTTTACGGGGCCGTTGTTGAAACCACTACTTCGGAAGAACGCTGTCCCTCGGTGTCTCCACATTGCCCCAACGTTGGTCCGAAAGTGTAACGGACAACTCCAGTAAGAACAGCCGGCTTTCATGTTACAGTAAGAGGTCAAGCCATGACCTGGATTACTTACCTGGAAACAGCATGAAAGTCGAAGCCAATTCTAACGTGGTAGCATGTAGCCTTTTTGTGTGACCGTCTGCTACTATTTTGGTATGAAACTATCTCATAAGAAAATAAAACGAACGTCATTCCTACGTATTAATTTTCAACCTGTCAGTAAAATACACATCGAACATGATGCACAAACCTTCGGACTCATTCTCATTGTGTTTGGTGCGCATTCACCAATGTAGTGTGTTACCGTAGGACTCTGAATGATAGGAAGACCATGCTAGTTTGCAGCCCATTCACAACCAGTGTTGCGGAGTAGAGGTTAAATATGGTTCAGAATAAAACAACTTCTAGTGTGATGACTATAACCAAACAAAAAATGCGAAAATAGATGCATTACATTCAGTCGTTTAGGTTGAGTTATGCAAATAGTAATGTCTGGAACATCACCTCATTCATGTGCTCTTTCTGGTATAACCGTTATGTGCCAGTACTCTTCATCAACTGACATCATACATTTCCATTTTACTGTTTACTGGACGTGACAGTCTGTCAAATCTCAAGTGGGCAAAATTTGCCTGCTGGGATACTAACATCAGAGTAGTCCTGGCTGCCTTTTTATTGTGGCCTCAATGTCACTGTAACGATTGACGTCTATGCTTTTCCGTTCGCATTCTTCTACCTAAGGCGGTCACATACTCAGAAAGCTAATGACTGGTTGTTTTTCTTTCAAATATCGTTTATCTATCCGATGAAGGCACAAGTTTATCCACTCGAAATTTAAAAGCACTCCATAACCGCACATTTTGCTAATTAATAGCGTTCTCATTTGAAGATACGGCGACTGCTCATGTAAAATGCAATGCTGCTCAGGAAAGAAGACCCAAAATCCAATGTATTCATTTTCGTGGTCAATGTCTGCTCAATCCACGCGATTTAACTTCAAGAGAAAATAACAACTTTTATGTAGTTTGTTTAACTAACGAAATGCATGTGGCCACGTAGCTGGCTTACAGTTTCCATCACTTCAGTTTTGCATATGTATACTGACTTCAGTTGCTCAGAGACTAAAACATACACCCTACAAAGTAATATTTCAACGTAATCCTTAATGTTTTTCATGTGATCTTTCTTTATACATTTACCCTTGGATTACTAATTACTTCGTACCTCGCGTCCACCGGTTTGATTCTGAATAAAATCAGGATGATAGAATATACTCTATCATATCTTGAATCAATACTTTTGATATCGAATTTGTTCTTTAGTTTTTAATAAACCGCTAAAAACCGTGATACAAACGGATTGAAACAACTCAAGGAATGCGCTTTGTGGCAGACACTTTTCACGAAGTACATAAGAAAGCCGGGCTATGGTAGTTCATGTAAGTTGTAAAAGTATTCGGGAAACCGTTTTCCAATTTTGCATTCCGAACAAACACGTTTAAATATCAGTGGCCTATACGTAGTGAAAATAAATATCTGTTTAAACTAACTGATATTATGAACAATAGATGTATATGA